>AUXN01000015.1:0-33967 GCA_000482125.1 Strigomonas galati
ATTTTTGTATTGCTTTTTTTTTTCTTTTTTTGCATTTCATTTCATTTCATTTATTTTTTACCTTTGCGTGTGATGTGTATGCGTTTCTCACATGCTTTTGTTGTTGTTACTATACACCACTATTTTTTTTTTCTCTTTTCAATTCGCTCAGAACATTATTGTCTTTTTTTTTTTCCTTTTTCTTTTCGTTATATTCGAATTTTACTGGTTCTTTTTCGTTGCTCATTAGTTAGGTTATGTTCAAAAAATATATATTAAGTTAGGTTCTTACGATTGACACTTGTACACTCTTTTTTTATTCATCCTTCTCTCCTCCTCTACCTCCTTCACTCTTTTGTCAAGTCTTTTTTCATCTCAATTTTTTTTTCATTCCTTATTATACCCGTGCTTGCTTTTTTATTTTTATTTTTATTTTTCTCCCTCCCGTTCGAAAGAATGGAACTCAATTATGATAATTTTCAAACTATACGGCCGCGCCTGATTGACGGCCTCTCTTCTAGCGACTTCTTCTCGGTAGACTTTGAGTTCACGGGCCTCGACCGTGATCACACCACCGAGCTGCCGCACATCACGAAAGACTCCACAACAGCTGAGCAACAGCAGTGCGCGGACCAAATTATGGCGGAGCTGACGACATTGCCCACCACCACCTACGCCCACAAGGCGTCGACGATCAGTCAGTACTCGCTCATGCAAGTGGGCGTCTCGGTTTTCATACCAACACGCAACAGCAACGATGAGAAGGAGGGACCGCCGGATGACTACATTAGCCGTGGTCTCTTTTACATGGCACGACACTACGGCGAGGAGGGGCTCGCGCCGTTAGAGCCGCTGTGCAGCCGCGGCAACGACACGACTTCGGCGCACGCCGTCGGCCTCTCGTTGCAGGAGCAGGTGGAGGCAGCAAAGGCATTGAAGAGTGTCAAGTGGGTTCTAGACAACACCAAGGTGAGGGAAACCTTCCTTACCTTGTGGCTGGAGGAGGTGCCGCGCCTGCACAGCGCTGCGAAGGAACGAATGGAGACGCTGGTCCCAGCACTGCCTACTTCGACGGCAGGAGGGGCCTCTCCGCTCTCTGACACTGCGTGCCTGGGGCGCCTGGCACAGCTGCAAAAAGGGCTTGACGTGTACCAGGAGCTGCTGCGCACGATGGACACGGTGCGACTGCTCGCCGGGTGGCTCAACAAGACGTGCACCCTCGGGACCACACCTACCGCAGCTCCCGCCAAGGGGGAGGAGGAACACTCCATGTGGTCCAACGAGTCCTACCATGTCCAGACCTACTCTGCCTTTTTGTTCCCCTCGCATCACTCCAGCACCTTCGCTGATATTCTGCTCAACAGCGAGACGGTGGGACAGTTCTTGACGGAGAACTCGGAGCTGGACTTCAACAAGTGGATCCGCGGCGGCCTCCGCTTCATGGCCGCTGACGAGTACCTCCGCTCCTCTGACCTGGAGCAGTCCGTAGGCGAGGCGATCAAGGAGCTTGAGTCGGTTGTCTCGGCGAAGGACACGACCGACAAGGACGGTGCCGGTGGCAAGTCCAGCGCTACTCCCTCTCGCCTCTTCGGAAGTGGACTGAAGCCGCTGGAGCCACTGACAGAGAAGGAGAAGGAGTACGTCACGTTTCTGGAGACCGCCACCGCGGATGAGGCCATACTCAAGTCACTGGCTACAGAAGCCTTGATGCTGTTTCGCCTTCTGCGAGACCCCGACGAGGATGAGACGCCCAGAAACTCTTGCCAATTCGTAAGGGAGCCGCTCTTCACCGAGTATCGAAGGGCACTACAAAGGCTCGGCTTTGAAAAGAACAACGACAAACGGTGCCTGGTGAAGATGCAGCAGAAGACAGCCAAACCGGTCAAGGGGGCGTATGGCTCGGAGCTGCTGCTGCACCTGATCACCGCGAGCCATCGCCTGGGAAAGCCGATCATCTTTCACAATGGGTACACAGATTTGATGTTTTTCGTCAAAACCGTGTGTGGGTTCTTACCACCCACGTTGGAGGGCTTCAAGCGTGTTGTACGGACACTCTTTCCACATCTGTACGATACCCGCGCGCTGGCCTTTGCACCCGTGCTGCAGGGTTTTGGCAACCTGCGCGGCACGCTCGCCAACTCGCACAAGGCCTTGTCAAGCACCTACGGCAGCCGCGTGACGCTGATCCGAGATGACACGACGGGCGGCAAGGACGAAGCCGCGGCGATGGCCGACAATCTCCATGACGCGGGCTACGATGCTTATCTCACGGGCTGTCTGTTTCTCTACGAGCGGCAGGCCCTCGCGACGCCCGGTGCTTCTTCCAACGCGCAGCTGTCGCAGTGGGAGCTGATTGTGCCGCTGTTCGGGTCCATTCTCTGCTTGAACATGCGACAGGGCGCGAAGGAGGTACTGCCACAACACCCGCTCTTGCCCATCGTGATCGTCCTCGTGGACTTGTACACCTTTCCGACGGAGCTGCGCCGCTTCTGCAAGCAGCAACGGATCGAGGTGCCGTTGAGTATCTTGCCACGGAAGGGCGTGGGCTATATCTGCTTACTGGGTCCCACCAGCACGACGGATACCGACGCGTCGCTTGGGCAACAGGCGGAGACTGGCATGCAGGCGATAGAGGATTTCTGTCTTTCCCTGACCAGCAAAGCCCGCACGAGTCACGCGTTTATCGTGCCGTATGACACGAGGACATTGCTACAACAAAATCCGATTGATTGCATACACTAACTTCTTTTTTTTTTCTTCTTCTTTTTCTCTATACCATTGAGGAACGGGCAATTGCAGCGATGAAGAGAACGGAGCAGATGGAAAATAAACTAAACAATAAGAAGGCAAGAAAAGATTGTAAAGTGTGCATACTGTCTAGCTTTTTTTGTTTGTTGTTATCGTTGCTTTTCTCCTTTCTCTTTTTTGTATTTATTGTTTCTTGCAGACAGTACGGTTACAGAACTCCCCTTTTCACATACCATATATTTGTGTGTACTACAGTTGGAAGGAGACGAAACTGGGACTCATTATTATAACCTTGTATTAACAGTTAACAATTTTCCATGCCTTTTTCTTCTTCTCTCTTCGTTGTTTCCTAGTTGAATCTTATTAAAAAAAAAGAAGAAAGAAAGAAGAAAAAAAACAAAAATACACACTTTTTATCGAAATATTCCCCTTTTTACTTATTACTTTTGCATAATACATATATACGAACACCTTTAAAACGAAGATGGCTGAATTCCCTCCCGCGATGCCGTTTCCGCTTGCGAAGGAGATGTACCGGGAGCAGCGCGAGCGCCTGGCGACGACGATGCGCGAGGCGTTTCCCTCCGACAGCACCCGCCACGCCGCACTGCTCATGGCCGGCGCCGAGGTCCCCATCAACTCCACCGACTGCAACTACCTCTTTGTGCAGGAGAGCTACTTCAACTACGCCTTTGGACTCGAGATGCCTGAGGCGATGGGCGCTATTCTGTCGGCCGGAGAGGGCATCATCTTCATCCCGCGCCTGCCCGAGGAGTTCGCGACGTGGATGGGCGCACTACCCACACCCGCCAGCGTGCGTGCACAGACGGGAGCAGATGAGGTGTACTACGTGGACGAGCTGGCGACCGTCCTGCACGGAAAAGGAGTGCAGGTGCTCGAGGTTTTGAAGGGCCACAACTCGGACAGCGGCCTTGCGGTGCTCGAGGCGCAGGTGCCTCCCGCCTGGCTCGCACAGGGCGGCACCGTCGCCGGCGAGTGGCTACACCACGCGCTCAGCACGCAGCGCTGCTTCAAGACGGCGCTCGAGGCCGAGGTGCTACGCTATGTCTGCCGTGCCTCCAGTGAGGCCCACGTGGAGGTGATGCACAAGTGCCGCCCCGGCATGTCGCAGCACCAGCTGGAGTCGACCTTCCTGCACCATGCCTACTACATGGGCGGCTGCCGCAAAGTCAGCTACACGTGCATCTGCGCCACCGGGCACCACGGCGCCACATTGCACTACCCGCAGAACGATGCGCCTGTCGTAGACGGCCAGATGGCACTGCTCGACATGGGTGGCAACTACCACGGCTACGCAGCCGACATCACCTGCAGCTTCCCCGTCAACGGACACTTCACACCGTCGCAGCGTGTCATTTACGACGCCGTGCTCGACGCCCACGACCGCGTCATGCGGGCGGTGCGGCCTGGTGTGTCCTGGGTGGAGATGCACCGCCTCGCTATCCGTACCACGTGCGAGCACCTCGTCCGCGCCGACATTCTGCGTGGTGATGTGGACACGCTGATGCAAAAAGAGATCATGCAGTTTTTCCAGCCGCACGGCCTGGGTCACCTGCTCGGCCTGGACGTGCATGATGTGGGCGGCTACCTCGCAGACTGCCCGAGCCGTCCGACGGCGAAGGACTGCTGCAAGTTGCGCACGGCGCGCGTGCTGGACAAGGGCTTCTACGTGACGATTGAGCCAGGTTGCTACTTCAACCACGCGCTGCTCACCAAGGCCCTCGCGGACCCGCAGTACGCGTGCCACTTGAACGAGGAGAAAATCCGTGAGACGTACTGGGACTTTGGTGGCGTGCGCATTGAGAGCGACGTGCTCATCACGGAGGACGGCGCGATTAACTTCACGCTGGTGCCTCGCACGGTGGAGGAGATCGAGGCGACCATGGCGGGAGCGCCGTTCCAGAAGGAGATTGAGACGTACAAAAATGTGGCATAGAGAACGACTTGGTAGCATTTCTTGGTTGAAAGCGCTTTCTTTTTCTTGTTGTCTGTTTGAATATCGTTCGCACGCCGCTCTACTTCCACTATCTTTTTTTTTTTTATTGTGATACCGGTGCGGCCATTTACTGTTCGCCTTTTTTATACACCTCACATTTTATACTTCTTTATCCTTTTATGAATGTTAATCATCAACTGAACTAGGTCACATATATGTTTGAATATCGAACGGTGTTTTTGTCTTTACATTACTTCCTTCTCCTTCGTCCTTTTCTTCTACTTTCTCTACATGTGTCTAGAGGCTGCGATCAAAAAGTAAAAGGATACACACATACATATATCACTTTAGCAACTACCCCGTTTTCTTCCCCTTCAAATGAAGCCCGATCACAAAAAAGCAGCCACGAAAGATCAGCCAGAGAAGGTCAAGAGGAGCACACCACCAGTGGTCACACGCACCACTCAGGCAGAGGCGGCAGCGGAGCTGGACGATATTTTCCGCTCAGTGAAACAAACCAAACCTACTACACACAAGCTCACAACATCTAGTGCCGCCCCACAAAGCCAACCGAAGGGTGCCACTCTTACTACAACCGCAGCAGCACCTACACACGCCACCGCGACGACGACGACGACGGGTGAGCCGATGCCCAAGAAGACAAAGCGAGACGGTCTTTATCATGCACCTGAGAAGAACGTGGCGATGAGTGACGCTGAATTTTTTGGTGGTAGTAGGGGTCATGCACCTGGTGGTGGCGGTGGCGCAAAGAGCACCACAAGTGCGGTGGAAGCAGAGCTGTTGCGGCGGGAGGGCGTCAACCGTATTTTGAGCATGAAGGATCTGGATAAGATGCTTTCCAAGAACCCCAAGGCTGGGACCACACCCAACTGCCCATTTGACTGCGATTGCTGTTTTTAATGTATAGGGGCCACACATCATAAATTAAAAAGTGAAACTGTAAGTTGCGTTCTGTATACTACTATTAATGACAACTAATTATAATGAACCATTCCGTTTAAGATTAAAAAAAAAAACACTCATTACCCTCATTCCTTTTTTTCTATACGTGAACCATACAGACGTGTTGAGACAAATTACAAGAAAATTGACTGATATTACGGTACACCCTTTATGTAATTATCCTTATTTCCTTTCACTTTTTCTTTTGTTCATTTCTTTATTATGAAGCAGAGTAGGAACACAAACATACGCCTTAGCCATACTTTATTGCAGTCTTACCTACCTATATATAAACACTCATTATTATTTTTCTAGTGCGTGGATGCGAGAGATCGTCACTCACCTTTTTGCTATTAACCACTTTTAATAATCAAATTTAGCAGCGCGGCGAACACTTTCGCCGCATTATTACCACATGAGTGTTTTAGAAAACATCGTGGTCACTCCTTCGCGAAGGCCGCTCAAATTTCAGGTAACGGATACGAGTATTCAGTTTCTCTGTTTCGACAATGCCGTCTCGCGAGAGGAGCGGATGGTCTTCTTTATGTCCCTTTTTGTACTGAAACCGTTACTGATCGATCGGTCGATACTTCCAGCGTATAAAGACACGATGTACGCTCCTGACCACTACGTGGAGGTGCGCGTGATTGACAATGTGCAGCACCCGGCGTACGGCCAAGCTGGCCTCTTCGCACGGCGGGCGATACCCACCAACACCATCATCACGCCATATAGCGGTTTCATTGAAGCGCTACGCACGGCCGTGAACTCGCGCACCTACACAATGGGCTACGGCAACAACGACGTGGATGGGCTCGCACTCGATGCGGAGTTCATCGGCAACTTTGGGCGCTTCGCCAACGACCCGCGCGGTGTGGAGGGAGGCTCCGCCAACATTGTCGCCGAGTCCCGACACACCACACGGGGAGAGGTCTACACAGCCCTCGTCACGCGCCGGCCCATCGCGGCGGGAGAGGAAATTCTCATGTCCTACGGGAAGGAGCACCGCCTCACGGAGGCGCCGTGGATGGACGCGGGCGGCGTGCCGCTCATGCGACCACGCATCATGGCAGCAGCCCCTTTCCCGCTGCTGGCCTTTCCTCCTCTTCCTCCTCCTCGAGAGGAGATGAAAACAGAAGTGGCAGCGGTGGTGGCCCATCAGCTCGTGTGGCAGTGCGTGCAGTGCGGTTTCTGGAGCCTCACAACTGCTGTGGCAACTGTGGGCGCCGCAGCAGTAGAGCGCTGCAGTGGGTGCGGGGCGCCAAGGCTCACCCAGTCACGTCTGGTGAGTATCCTTGCTTCTCCACCGCTCACAGATGCGAAGCAAGAACTGCACGCTGAGAACAAGTTGTCACCAGTAGGAAATCCTACTCCTCTAGGCGAGAAGGAAGACGCTTCTGGCCGCACTGATGCTTCTGCTGTGTCTTCCCTGTCGAGCTCTAGCGCTTCTGTAAGCAGCGACGAAGAGGAAGAGGCCACCTCGAAGGAATGGTTGGAGGACGAGCGCCAACCAATTCGGTCTCGGTTGGAAGCAGAGCCGTGCGACGCACCAATTTGTCCGCCAGCGCCGGATGCAGAATCTGTCGCCAGTCCCCCACGCAAGCGAGGCCGCCCGCCCAAGGTGAAGGAAGATGTAGGTGCTGCCCCACCACCTAAGCGGTCATACAAAAAGAGAGGACAGCCCCAGGTGGCTTCTGACACAGGAGACATGGCTGCAAAACCGAAACGTTCACATAAAAAGAAGGTGGCGGCTACAGAATCACACAAGCAGGTGCAGGAAGAGGAGGAGGGCATGCAGTTAACGGAACCATCCGTCACAACCCCTTTACTCTCTGATACTATGCCGGTCAATTCTGTCGTAGAGGCGGAAGAGGAGAGTGTACAGAGGCGGGTGTTGCCGTTGGGACGACTGCGCGAGAAGGCGGCACCTGCTCTCAAGAACGAAAAGAAAAAAGAAGTGCAACAAGAATTTGTGCCCGTTGCGCGTGTCCAACCGGAGGTGATGAAGCGACGGAGCGAATGGAACCCTGAAAAGTGCAAGGCGGATAAGCGCATACGCAAAGCCGTACTGGAAAAGATCGAGCAACTATCATCACCACCTTCATCGCCTTGTCGCCACGGCAGCCCCACCAGTCCACGGTCGTCTTCCAACCTCTTGTCGCAGGGCGTGACCGTTACCTGGCCCATGTCGCTTCCCTTCCTGTGCTGGCAGGTGTGGGACCCTGCGCTGCCGCTGCAGGTGGCGACGTCGCACTACTCTACGTTTGCTCTCAGTCGGCACACCTTTCTGTATCACGTCAGCACTCGTGTGAAGGAGAAGAAAAGCACCACAACGCCATTGCTCAAGACGGCAGCAGACGGAGAGAGGAACTTTGCTAGGGAAGCACACGAAAGCAAACTAGCTCACGCAGTGAGACAGGAGGGGGAAGAGAAGGAGGAGGACGTAGCGAATCACCTGCCCACCGTGGCCATAGAACAAGAGCAAAAGGAAGAGGAAGCACCCACGGTACCCGTCCAAGGCCGCCGTCCCCGACTTCGGCTCAAAGTGGACAACATGTGGACGCCCAATGCGAACCACACGTCGGAGCGGGAAACACCTGTGCCAGAGGTCAAGCGTGAAGAAGTGGCTGCTGAGGAGGAGGAGGAGGAAGCGGATGCGAATAACGGTACCACAGGAGGTGGTGACGTAGTGGCGGACAGTCCAGAGGGACACTTCGTGCAGCGCCTGTACCTTTCGTACCATGAGCACAACCCACTCCTCACAGCCCTCGCACCAGAATCTAGCACTAATTTCCTGGACCGCTTCGTGCTGCTACCTACCACAGAGACGATGCAACTGGACATAGCTCGTGTCATCCAGGAAGTAGTGCTCCACACCCACCAGCGTGTGTACACGGCCAAGTCCTTCAAGGCAGGGGAACTCGTCCAGTACGTGGGAGGAATCATCCGTCGCCGTCAGGACGCACGCGACCGACCATCCTACTCCCTTCTCAGCATTCCATTGCAGTACATGATACCTCGTGCGCAGCATCGTCGTTGTCGTCGCATTGACTCCAACGCACCTGAAACAGAAGAAGAAAACGCCAACGATAGCCAGTTGATGCAGGACTTTATGCACCGCTGTGGGGAACTGGAGCTGGTTGTGACGAATGAGTTCATGTACTGCCCTTGCTTTGCCGTGCAAGAGAATGACCATCAGAACGATGTAGAGGAAGTGACTTCACTTCTCCGCCGTACATGCAACGTGACATTGCTGCTATCTGTCGATGCACAGGGCAGCCCGTTTGTGGCGGCGGTTGCCACGCGGGCTATTGCAGCGTACGAGCCTCTTTTGGCGTGCACACAGTGACCTCAGAAGATGAAAGAAGACGTGCGAGTATTTTTGGATATCTGATATGAGAAATTTGCTTGATTCGTAGTTGTATCATTTTCGTTTGCATCGCAATCTGCTCCCGTACAATAGAAGTAGTAACACTACACAATAATCTTGAATTCTTCTTTGCTTCTTGCCTATGCTCCACAAAATAAGGACTAAAACCTCCAACCACTGTGAAACACATTTATGCGCTTCAACCTCCCTTCATTTTTAATCTATTTCGTGATAGCATTTTTTTTTTCTCTTTTATTTTCTTTTCTTTAAAAAATAAGCAGTTGCATAGGCTTCGTTTGCTTGTAAACTACTGTTTTTTCTTTTTCAATTCTTCAAGAACTCAGCACATTTACTATTTTTCATTTGTATATATCTATTTTTATATCTATTTTTTATTTTTATTTCCTTATATCATTGAGAGATCATGCCGACTGAAATAGTATCCGCAACACAAAGTGTGAATGCTGAAAAAGTTGTGACCAAGCTCTCGCCCAAGTCTATGAAGAGCTCCTCACACGGCGAGAACGGCAAGTCGTCTTCGCCGAACGGCAACCATCACCATGGCGCGTCCAACGGGTCTAGCAAGCACCACTCGCCGCGACGGAATAGCGGCAGTGGCAACTCGTCTTCCTCCTCGCCTACAAACTCGGAAGGGCAGCGTCGAGGGTCCTCGCCCAAGTCCGAGTCGTCGCCCCCGAAGGCGGTGGAACCGACCACCACCGCCACGGAAGCGGCTGGCGTAGTGCCTTCCAAGGTGGAGCCTTCCGCCTCGACGCCGCCCAAATCGGAGGGCGCGACTTTCTCCACCAACGGCGCGCCGGCAGCAGCGGCAGCAACCGCAGTACCCACGACCGCAAAGGCAGAGGCGGCATCACCGAATACTGCTACGGCGGGAGTGAAATCACCCAATAAAGGGGATGCGGCACCGACCAGCCCCAAGCCTACAACAGAAGAGGCTCCGCCCAGCCTCAGCGTCAATGCTGTCACTGGCGAGGAGAACGCCTCGGCGAGCAGCAACGGGGAGTCCAAGCGCGGCCTCTCCACCTCCGAGATGAGCACGGAGCCATCTAACGGGTACGCAGCCGCCTCCCCGCTTGCCCAGGTAGCCGCCGTCGTGCCCAACGGTGTCGTGACCAAGACGAGCAGCCTGATCAATTTGGAGGTGAAGGTACTGACGCAATCCCTCGGCGCCGAGAACCAGTGGCTCGAGCGCGGCGACGGCATTGTAGAGTTTCGCGACTTCACGATTCGCGTGGTCGCGCTCAGCCCGTCGCCTCCCAACGGCACACAGACGACGCCGTCCTCGCCGAAGCAGCCAGGCAAGCTCAGCCCGCCCGTGAAGCCGCTAACAGACCTCTCCGACCTGGACGAAGCGGTCATCTTGGAGGACACCATCAACAGCGACACCCCTTTCGTTGGTGAGAACTGCTGCATCGTGTGGAACAGCTTTGAGCAGCAACTGTCGCTGTGCCTCATGTACGCCTCCGAGGAGGGCTACAGTGCCTCTTGGAGCGCCCTCGTCGCGCTGCAGGACAAGGCGTATCCGCCCATCCGGTTTGACCTGCTGCAGCGCTGCCACGCGCCGCCGCCGCCGCCAGAGGACGCGACCCCAGAGGAGAAGGCAACCGCGAAAGAGGCGAGTCGTGCCCCTTTGCTGCCCTACTCGTGCATCATCCACGACAAATACGTGCCGCCGCTCGGCTTCATTGAACAGCACGCCATCTCGCTCTCTCTCATGGAGAACCAGCACTTGACCAACCCGGCCCTCTACGAGGACAAGGACACCGTCATATCTCTCATTAGTCTCGCCAACGCCGACGTACTCGAGCAGCTGCTCACACCGGAGGTGTTTCCGCTGCTGCTAGCCGGCGGCCTCGCGCGCACGGCAGACTCGGCCAAGACGGTCATCGCCGGCGGCGCCAAGGCGGCCATGTGGGAAGTGCCGGAGAGCCTGACCAATCTGACCGTGCCGGAGGAGCTCACCAAGCTCATCCTCAAAGATCTGCGCCTCAACTACCTGCGGGAGGAGGTGCTCAAGCCGAGCCACACGCGCACAGAGGTGCTCATGAAGCTCACGACCATCAGCCACCGCATCCGCAACGAACTGACGTGCGCCCTGCTCTCGAGCGACGTGACGCTGCAGCAGGCGAGGGATGCGCTCATGGTGCTGCCGGCGACGCCCACGCAGGAGGCGCCGTCGCGCGCGGCGCGCCCGGACAGCAGCATCGCCTCTCTTGCATCCGAAAACGCCTCTTCGATGCGCTGCTCTACCCCGAACGCGAACGAGTCCACCAGCCCTGCTGGCCCTTCCGAGGCGGCCAAGATTGAGCAGCAGGTCATCCAGCACTTGCACTTCTTCCGCAGTCTCGTCGCGCTCAGCCTCTCAGAGCTCGGTCGCGACCTGGTCGGCCCCGTGATCGTGAAGGTGTTCCAGTGTGGGCTGTTGGAAGCACTCTCGCTCGTCGCGGAGCGTTTCGGTATGCCGAGCGGCTCCGCTGCCTCCTTCCTCAACTACCTCACCAACGAGCACGGGGAGAAGCCGCCGCGCGTGACAACGCCCAATGCGTACTCCCCTGCCGTCGCACACGAGCTGACGCTGCTGCTCGACATCACGCTTGTCCGCCTGAACGAGCGGCAGGAAGAGCAGCTGATGAACGACATTGTGCGCGCGCCGATTCTGGCGGAGCCCGTCAAGTACAACGGACTTGTCACCTTTGTGCTTCGCCAGCTGCTCGTAGGCGGACTGTCCAACTACAAGCAGGTGCTGCGAGACTACAACGGCGTGCGCAACCCTTTTGTGCTCTACCACATTCTGGGTCTGCACGACGACGAGGGCTCTGCCGCGGCGGAGCGCGCCCTCGACCCGGAGAACACCAACCTGCGGAACCGCTTCCACCACTTCATCATCACCAAGTACATGATGCACGCCAGCCGCGGGCTGGTCGCACCGGTGCCGCAGCCGCCCTCCTCGAGCAGCAAGTCGGCGCCCATTGTGCAGTTTAACAATAGCGCGCCCGGCGGTGCCACCACGAATGTGCTGCAGCAGCTGCCGCAGGGCATTTCGCCGCACTTCGTGCGCATGCTCGAGTACCTGATTCTGCTCACCAACACGGAAAACCGCGAGCTGCTGCTCAAGATGATCTTTAACAACAAATCGCACGTGCTGCAGTTTCTGGATTGCACTTTTAACCTCGCGATCAAGAGCCGCGCCATCGGGCTCGACATTCTCGCTGGCAACATTCGCTTTCTCAAGATGATCATCTCGCAGCTCTCGTTGCGCACCATGGGCATGGACGAGAGCCCGCTCGGTGTCTTTACGTCCCCGGCGGAGCCGCTGCCCAAGCCGCTCGTGACGCAGATCTGCCGCCAGCTGACGGTCGAGCGCGACACCTTCGAGTCCATTCTGAAGGCCTACGTGCGCATCGGCGGTCGTCGCCAGTACACCGTGTTCCACTCCTCTGTCAACGCGCTGCTCGACATGATCAGCAAGGCCCCCCTGGAAACGGACGAACCAGGCCAGAACAGCCTGCGCGACGTCCGCGACTACGTCTTCTTGAAGTACCAAGATATTCTCCCGGAGCGCTTCCGTGTCCGCTTCAAACAGTCCCTGCTGGAGGAGTTGTGCCTGCGTCTCGGCAAGGACATCAACAGCTCTGCCAACCAGAGCGTCTCGGTGCTGAGCAGCACGGCGAGCGAGGTGATGCGCTCGTCCACCAAGCTGCGCTTCGTCGACGAGGTGGAGGCGGCGAGCGGCGGCGTGGACGGCTCCGTGCCCGCGACGGCCTCCGGCCTTAACGCGAATGTCGTCAACAGCGTCGCGCATGAGGAAATGAACCGCAAGCGCAACAACCAGCACATGCAGGCGGCGGTGGAGCAGTGGAGCCCGTCGCACGCGGCCAAGCTGACGGCGAACGAGGTGCGCTCCCCGAGCCGCTCGCCGCCGCCGAACAGCACCGTCGAGCGCAAGAACAGCGGCAGCTTCACACTAGAAACGCCGCCCAAAGCGGGCAGCGCACCGCCAGCGCAGCCGACGGAGAAGAACGGCGCGGCGCCGGCGCTCAAACCGACGGCGCCTAAGGCGGAGAAGCCGGCCGCACACCGCCCGCGCAGCCTCAGCGCGCTCGAGCAGCAGGCGGAGAAGACGAGCACGGAGACGGTGTTGCCCACGGCGAACCGCTCCTCCACGCCGCCAGGAGAGCCAGAGGTGCGGGTGACTATGCCGCAGCACGACCCGCTCGTGTTGCCCAAGATCAAGAAGCGCACGGGAAGCGGCAGCGGCTCGCCCACCAATGTTAACTCAGGTAACAGCAGTAAATCTGGCAAGTCGTAAATAGGTGGCGATTAATTGTATATTTTGCTTTTGCTTTGGCGTTGCGACTTTTGTTTTAATATTTTATCTTGTTTTCCCTTTCGTTTTACTTTTTCTTTCTGTGCGTGTGTCTATATGTATGTGCTTTTTCTTTTGTTTAGTTTCAGGGGGATCATTTTTTTTTTTCCTGTTCTTTTGTTCTCCTTTGAAAATCTGTTTAATAGGCATGCGAATGACCGCCTGGTATAATTCTCTTCCAATTACTTTTTTTTTGTCGTTGTTGTTTGTTTGTAGAGCTTCATGAATGCACAATGTGCACGCTTGTACACGGTGTAAACTTGAAGAAGGAAGGGAAAAGAAAAACGCAAATAGACACACAAGGAGAAATACAAATACTATTGCTTAGACACTGAAAGTTGAGCACTTGATTTTTCTCCTTCCTTGCTATTTGTCTCCCTTTGGATGTATAGCTCTTTTTTTGATGCAATTGCTTTGTACATATAATATACATTACACTATATTTGGTTCCTTTTTTTTTTTCTTGTGAACAATCCTTCTGTTAAAAATACAGTAATTAAAAAAAAAAAAGAAAAATCTGTGCTTTCACCCGCGAAGATCCTTGACTTTAGGTATCCTATTTAAATGAAAACATGAGCGACGTACTTTTTTCTTTTGCTGCTATTTCTTTAACACACACGCTATGCACTCTGATTTACATGCGCGTTTGTTTACCCCGTTTCTAAATTATTTTCTCTAGCCTGCACTTATTTTAGTCCTTATACATACACATATTTTTGAAAGTAATTTTAAATGTCGAACCAATTAGAGAACCCAACCGTGGAGCCACCGCCGCAGCTGCCTATTGGCGACCGGGGCTACTACGCTTGCCGCACGTGCCGCCGTATCCTCACAGAGCACCAATGGTACACGGAGGGCTGCCTGGAGTGCCAGTCAGGCGCGGTACAGAAGGATGGCCGTGCGGACCGCTCCGGCATTAAGGACGTCGCCACACCGCATTTCAAGAACTTTGTAGGCATCATTGCACCCGAGTACTCCTGGGTGGCACGCTTTATTAACAAGCAGAACCCGGAGGCGGCCAGCGCGGTGTACGCGGAGCAGCTCTCCGACGATGAAGAGGAGGAGGACGAGGAGGACTACTACTCGGATGAAGAGCAAGAAGAGGTGGACGCAGAAGCGAAGGAAACGGCGGAGGGTGATGCTCACCATACTAGACTAGAGGAGCAGGAGGAGACGGCGGCACCTGCCACGCATCGCGACACCTTTGCGGCGGATGATGATCTATTTCTTTAAGGAAAGACTCGAAACACCGAAACCTCAAATTTGAAAGTTTAAATAAAATAAGAAAAATAAAATAATACACAGTCATACTTTGTATTTCTAAGACTAGTGACACGCCACATGATTGGGTCATTGCTTCTTTTCGATGGAGGCACCACTCTGTTTTATCTACCCTCTTTTCCATCTTCTTTTCTAACTTTATACGCATGCAAGCTGTAAACAAACCAACAATAAAAAAATACATTAACAACAACATTAACTCTCAAATATAACAACGATAACAAGCATTGTGGACTAGAATACCTCCCAGCTTCTAGAACATGTATAGTAGTGAAATAATTCGTCCTGCCTCACCCCAACAGACGAAAACGTCTGTCATTTTTGTCAAGAGTAAAAAGTCAAATAAGGGAGGCTCGCTCCGCCTCTCCAGAGGTTCGCGTTCCCCCTCTCGACGCACAGGAGGCGGAGGAGAGGAATGGGTCGATGAGTACGAGCGCGAGGTGGCATCGTACTACAAGGCATTTGGTGCAAAGCCACAGCTGTGTGTGGTACAGGGCGCGCGTCAATGGCTGCTCTCCCCACACATCGAGTTAAAGGATACCATGTACATTGGTGGCAAAGGGCTTCTCGTGCTAGCTCCGCTGCTTGCTCGGAATCGACTCTTGACGTCACTTGGCCTGAGCAACAACGGGCTGACCAATGAGTCTCTCGTCTTTTTTTGCCGCTCCCTTCTTTTTTTTGTGAAGGAGAGGAGTAACTGTGAGGGTAACATCAGCACAGAAGAGCGCGACGGAAATGACGGCGACGACAACGACCACGATGTTTCCCTGCTAGAGGAGCTCGACCTCGCGGGCAACAAGCTCCTCGGCGTGGCTGCTGGCGTAGCGCTGCTGTCGCTCGTGAACGATCCCGCCTTCCGCCACGTGCGCGTCATCCAGATGGAGGGCACCTCTATCCCACCCGCCCTGCAGCACAAGCTGAACTCCGTCTTGCGTGTGCGGCCGTCACGTGTGCCACGTCCGCGGCGCTCCACGATTTCGGTGGAGGACACCCATATTGTACCGCTCAACGAGTATCTCTGCCGTCGCAAGAGCTCGCTACAACGTCACGACGGCCCTTCGGTCAACCCTGCTGCTGCTCCCGCCGCCATTTCGTCTTCTCCATGCTCTGCGGATGCCATCGTCGTCACGAGTGATGGACGTGCGGTAGGACGACGTGCGCCTCGACGGGCACGCCCCACCCACAATCACAGCGGCCATCACAGCAGCAGCGTGAACAATTCGCAACTCCCCAAGGAGGCGCAGTGGGCACGGCACGAGACGACATCCACCAACTTTTTGCGCAATGCACTGGAGCAGATACGCGAGGCGCAGGGGCCGTACGACCCACTGCGCCTGCCATACGTGGACGACAATTGGTGTGTGGTGCAGGTTGCTCTTGTTGTCGCGCCCCAGCTCTTTGCCTCCGAGCTGGAGCTCTTGCTCACAGATGTTTTTCCGGCCCTTAACCGTGAGCTGCACGACTACCGCCTGCAGGTGGAGCCGGTTGTGGTCGACTACACCAAGCTGTCGGAGCGGCAGCAGGGCGAGGCGATGGAGGAGGACGTGGTGGAGGACCTGCTGCGCTCACGCTTTGTCACGCTGGTGCTGGTCGGCGACCGCACAGGCGATGAGGATATCCTCTTTCGCCAGCAGCCTGTGCTGCCGGAAGGGGCCGAGAAGGACGAGCGGGATGTGTGCAGCATCTCCGCCTTGTACCGCGCACACCGCATTGCCACCATGCACTCGGCGTTTGTAATGGTCGCTACGCGGCAGCCGACGCTCGCGCTGCAGCTGCCTCCTACATTGGCGCCGCTGTACAGCAACGACCCATCGCTGTGTCTCCCAGACCCGTTTCAGCCCAACACCGGTAGCAACGCCGCCGCTCACATGAAGGGGCTGCGGCATCAGTTTTACAAGGACAAGCACGACACGTTGACGTTCTTCAAGTCCTTCGTCCAAGAGGACTCCACCATTCCGGAGCTGCACGTCATGTCTTATCCTGCCCTTTACGACCGCGTTGACGAGCGCAGCGGCACGGTGCGACTATCCCGTTTGGAGATGTTTCGCGAAGCGGTCTTTCGCAGACTGCTCATCTTACTCACGACATCCATTGCCGCTGGAGAGGCACAGGTGCGCGACACACACCCGGAAGACTTCAGCGGCACACGCGCGCTGGAGCGGGAGGTGCTCAAAATTTACAAGCAGAAGGCGCTCGACGTGCTGTACCAGGAGGGGGTGAGCTCCGCCCACTTGGGTGACCTGCCGTTCGGCCCAGGCGACGAGAAGGCTGGGCAGTACGTGGGTACCTGTGCTCCCATTTACCGCTACCTTGCCACGCTGCCGTTTAACCGTTACAGCCCTGTCTTCTCCAACGTGGTGGTGCGCCGCTTGGTGGACTACATGATTCACCCCGCCGCGTTCTACGACTTCTCGCGCTTCGACGGCACCCAGCGCGACATTTTCCCGCCCGTCGTGCTGTTGGAAAGTGTGGAGCCGTATGCGTCCGCTGCCCACTTGTTCCGGCTCGTGACGGCCGGCACGCACCCACCGCCGCCAAGGGATAACCCCAACGAGTCCGCGCTCTACTCTCCAGAGGACATACCTCATCTACTCGTCGCGGCCCATTCGACTAGCTCGACGGTCGTGCGCGAAGAGCCGAGCGACTTGCGGGATGTGCTCGTGCATCTCATCCAGCAGTTCACAGAGGACCCCGCCGTGCTTGCCTACGTCCGGCAGGAGATCGATATCACGGTACTCTCCTTCTTCTTCCGTCAGCTGTTGGCCACGTACGAACACGACGACGTTGTGTGCGAAGCACCCCTGTCGGACGGCGCGCCTGGGAGTCGTCGCAGCACGCCACAAAGCCGCTTTTCGCCGCCACCGACCAAGCCCGTCGTGCTGGCGATTCTACTGGACGGAATCGACGCGATCGAGTACCCAAGCGTGCCGTGCCCAGCGCTGCGCTATGATGCTGCTACCGGCGCTGACCTGTGGACGCCTTCGAGTGAGTATCTACCACTGCCGCTGCAACAACAGCCACCGCATCCGCAGCAGCGCCCCAACCGCAATCACCTCGTCCTCGACTCCACCAGCGCGACGGCGGCGTCTATTCTATCGCAGAATGACGTAGACCCGCAAGACGGAGGGATGGGGGAGGAGGAAGGAGGCCACATCTCCACCTCACTTGCACGCAAAAAGGCTTTGCGCAAGACGACCTCGTTACTGGAGTTTGTTCCGCCGCAGCTGCCCTTGCAAGTGCGCTTTATCGCGACGACGCAGAGTAACAGCCTGACGCTCAAGGTGCTCAAGGGCAGAGGCGAGGACGCCGTGCACGTCGCGCAGCTGCGGGAGCTGGGGGACTACGAGCTCATTAATAGCATGCACAAGGCGGACTGTGAGGGCAAGGATGCCAAGGCGTTTGCCGACGACTTTGACAAGGTGGAGCAGGACCGGGTCGACATTTTTCTTGGTCGTCTTGCGCTACTGGAGATTAATTTTTCTGATGAAGAGAAGCAGTTGGTGTCATCCAAGCTGTGGCTCGCGAAGAATGACGAGGAGTACGCCTACTACATGTTCTACGGCTTGTTGAGAGAGCAGGAGCGACAGTGGCGTATCCTGTCGAACGAGAACAAGGACAATTACACCCAGAACAACCGGAACATGCTCTTTGAGGAAAGCAGAAACGACCTTGCCGAGATTTCTTATGCCCAATGGCTGCGTGACTTCCCCGAGACGTCGTTGGCGGCTGCCGGCCTCCTGCACAGCGCGCTGCTCGCCGAGTTTGGGGCGGCTGTGGTGCAGCCGCTCCTTGGCCTGTTGCAGGTGGCGCGATGGGGTCTGCCGCTCTTCGATCTGCGTCAACTTTTTCCTTCCTTGGCAATAGCAGACCTCAACCGACTGCTGCGGCATCTGCGACCGGCGCTCGAGCCGACGAACATGTTTGAGCACGAGGTCCGTCTGCGCGAGAACCAGCTCTTTGCGAAGGTGCGTCTCTACTCGCGTGCCTTTCAGCTGCACCTCAATCGGTTGCATGCGATGGGGGGCGAAGGAGTAGACGCGGCGCGGCAGCGGTGGCACTTCTTACTTGCTCAGTATTTGCTCGTGTCCTCGCTGTACAAATCACCGATATGCGAAACCAAGCTGTCCATACCAGAACGCGAGGCCTTATTCGGCATGAAGGAGTCCACGGTGCTCTCTGTAACACCCGTGTACGGCGCGGCATTCCTTAACGAGCGGGCGACTGCCTCGGGCTTCCCCAAGGAGCGTCATGGCGTGAAGGAGATCACGTATCACGCCTGCTGCTCGGAGCTGTGGCCGGTCATCGACCACATGATTCTCGCTTTTCCCACGATCACCCTTATACTTCGACATGGGCTGCTGTACCATTTCGTGCGCGACCTCGTTCATGCGTTTAATAAACGTGCCGAGCAACTTGCGCTCCAAGGTGGGCCGGCAGGCGCAGCCGCCCAGAGGCAGGTGCCGGTGATGCCCCGTGAGCTGCACCGTATGAAGGAATATATTCTCTTTTTACGCGATCCCCGCACGAGGCGGCTCGTGGACAATCCACTGCTTGTGGTGCAGGTGGCGCTAGAGTGCTGTCAAGGCTATAATGCTGTCTACCGTGACGCACAGGCTTGCCGACTTATGGTGCAAGGCTCACCGCTGCGCTCCGTGCTCTTGCCAGGCACCACGCTGCGACAGCAGTTGTCGCTGGAGGAGCGAACGAGGCGCCTGCTGCGGAAGACACCGTTTCTCGGATACTTCCTGCCCGTGAACAGCGGCTCACCCATGTCTTCCCATTTTCGTGCCGTCAACGATGTCCGCTTTTTCGCCAATGACCGCTACATCGTGACGGGTGGCACTGACCGCGCCGTGACCTGGTTCAGCACAGGCAAGCCGCGCAACAACCCGACCGACGAAGACAGCGACGACGAGCAGGAGGAGGACCAAGCGGGTTCATCCAACGCTCTACTGCGCTTCAGTATGCGGCAGCCGACGTCTGCCATCCGGCAAGTGCTCGTGTCGCCGACGTGCAATTATGTGGTGGCAATTGCAGAGAGTCGAATCATTTACATTTACGACGGTGAAACGGCGCGGCTCATTGGGCACTGCGGTGTGTGGAACAAGGCGGAGGAAGGCGCACGTCTGTCTCAGACAGAGGTGGACGAGAACGGCCGTCCCACGGCTCAAAAGGGTGAGCAAATGGCGAGCATGTTCACGGCATCCATTGCGGATGTGCAGTTTTCGTCGCGCGGACGCTATTTGCTTGTGCTGACCAAGGACGTCAAGTGCTACGTTTTTCGCACCGAAAAGGGCGTTTTGTTGGACGTGCTCACCGCAGAGGATCTCATCCCGTCCCTGGCCGAGGCGGTCCACTTTGTGCAGCGCGACGACGGGCGTACGGTGGCCGAGAAGGAGGAGCTGCTGCGGACGGTGTGGCGCGATTTCTACGCGGTGGAGCATCACCTGCACGTCCTTCCGCACTGCGAGGGCGGCGAGGAGGAGGTCTTTTACACCTTTACGGATGAGATGATGTGCAGCTGGCGCCTACAGATTGACGAACTGGTGGCGCCTGCCGCAGGGGACCCGTTGACGACGCAAGGCCACACCTGGCGCGAACGCAGCGACCGCATCTACGCCATGGCCTTTCACACTGCGGCCACCACCAACGCCACCAATGGAGACGCTGCTGCTGTGGGTGGCGCCCTGCGTTCGGCTATTGAAACACGCATGAAGTACTCTGCCTGGCGCGCGACGTGCTGGCTGCACCACAGCCTAGTGAGCCCTCTGCGTGCGGTGTCCTGGTACCCGTCGCCGATGAAAGCAGCCACCGCCACGTATAAGATCCATCGACCTCACTTTCTGCTGCTCACACCGCTAGAGCTACCCTTCGCGCAGCTGCTGCACCTGCATGAGGGGACGGCGTGGTGCACCTTCTCTTGGGAGCCCAACACGTGGCAGCGCGCGAGTGTGGTGACTGCGCAGGCGTCGCAGGTCCGCGACCTGCAGCTCTGCCCGCGAGGAGAGGTGCTCGCGGCCAGCTTCGCCGACGGCAGAGTGCTCTTGTACACAGTTCGCATGAGCTCTATTTTGTCCTTCCACGCGAGCCGTGGCGCGGCGCGACGCGACGACGACAGCATGAACACCTCTTCGCACGAAACGGTGCGCCTGCCGTTGGTGGTCTGCCCTTTTGCCCGCGTGGACGCTTTCTCCCTCTGCGACGACCCCTTTATCTCGCGCATGCGCTTCTTCTCGTTTGAGCTGCAGGCAGAGGTGCCCAATCTCACTTCCCAACAACACCAACAGCAACAGCAGGGTCGACCAACAAAGCCGCTTCGAGCAGCCAAACTGGCTCTCTTTGCCGTGGGAAACAAACACTCGCTGCGGTACTGGGATGTGACAGCGCTACTACCACAAGGCTTTGAGGCCGAGGATATGGAAGAAGAGTTGGGAGACGGGCTGCTGCTGGACGACACGTGGCACACGGTGAAGGAGAGCGCGGACGGCGAGTACGTGTCAGCCAACCCCATTCTCAGCTGGGATGTGTCTCCTGTCAGCAAGTGCCTCGCTGTGGTGGATCTGGTGCATCCTTCATGCGTAGTTGGCCAGAGTAGTCGCTCCGCCAACTGTGCGCCGGTGTACGCCAAAGAGACGAAGAGGAAAAAGGTAGACGTCGCGATTGGAGAGGAAGGCGGTAACGTGACCCTCCTGCAATTCACCTAGCGTGAGAGATGAACAGGTACTTTGGTATGCATCTTATGTACTTTGCTTTTGATACATGTTACATCAATTGTTAAAACAACAACAACAACAACAACAACGAAACAAGAAAAAGACACTGTTTTTCTATTGTCACCTCTACGCTTAATGAATGTTACCCAACGCTTTTATAAAATGCATGAACAATCCATTTTCAATACTCCTTTTTTCCTCACTTCTTTTTTTTTCTTCTCTCTAATTTTTTTATTTATTTTTTCTAAAAGTATAGTTGTAAGTGTTAATATATACATACACACTTGTAGGTGTACGTATAGAGTGTATATATATATACATTTTGTGTTGGTATATATATACTATCAGCTTTTTTTTTTTTTTGCTTCGGCCATTTCCGGGATTTAGTGCATTCCTATTCACTATACACCTGTGAGTGGTTTTGAGATCACCACACTGTTTTTATCTTTGCCGAAAATTATATAGTTTTCGATATCAGTTACCACATTATATATTTTCATTTCGTTATAATTTTTCGAATTTTAAAACAGTCCTATACACACTTGTACACATAATTTTACATATATATATATCCCTCTTTCGTTTCAAAACTCCTCTTGATATCAATAACTTTAAAAAAAAAAAAGCCTTTCATTTTTGTGTGCTAAATCGGTGACCTTCGAGAAAACGTCTCATTTACACACACATATCAATATCTATATAAGCATATATTGTATACATACCTATTTAAATTCTTTTCACTTTAGTAGCAGCAGTCATGAGCAGTAAGGTCGACAGCTTCAACACTGCTTCCCAACTAGCAAAGAGCCGGCTCAACAAGGACGCCGTACTGCCCGACATCGGCACGCGCAACCGCTCCCGAGAGCATGGTGGCGTGCCCTCCAGAGAACTGCCGCTCGTGCTGACGTCCTCGTGCACAGACGAGCGGCAGCGGTTCAAGAAGGGCGGACAAGCGTCTGGCATCACAGGCACACAGAGTATGACAGTATTCCCTACCAAGGGGCTCGGGCCGTCGCCGTACGAGGACACGGAACCTATGAACTCCACCATGCCCGACTCCGACATTGTGGAGTCGAGCTATAGCAACAAGTCCCAGCCGGGCGATTATGGGTTGGAGGGCCTTGTTATGACGGAGTTCGAGGACAGCCGTAAAAAGGGCTCGCCTCATCATACCACAAAGAAGAATAGCCTCTCTAAGAGCACTCCCAAGACGCCGAAAGGAGCAAGGCGCGTTAGCCCTGAGATCTCACCGATGCCGAACTCCTCGAGTAAAAAGATGAAATCGACTGACAGCGCGAGCAAGCAGCATACGGCGAAGGAGGAGTCGCCGGTAGAGTTCTCGCTCGTGACGCGCGGCCGAACACAATACCCAGACCCGTACGAGGACAGCAGTGTCATCGCCCGCGCCACCTCCGGCATTGGCAGCTGCCCTCCTAGCATCGCGGAGGGCGGCAGCAAGGCCCACCTTCAGCTACCTTCGCTTCCCTCCCCACCCACCTCTCCAGGAACAAACGGCAAGCAGTCCCCGAGCCAGAGCCAGCGCTGCTACAAGGTGCCGTCAGCTCCTGCGGGATCGCCATCACCCGAGGCGCCGTCGGAGAGCCATCGCACTGGTGGCAGTACCGAGTTCTCTTTTTATCAGCTGCACCGAAGCGGGTCGAATGGTGGCCACGATTTTATGGACAATGAGGTGGCTGGCGGCCCAAACGCGGAGAATGACGCATCGCCGGACGATGCTGTGGAGGGGAAGGAGAAGAAACCGGCCGCTGCCATCGTGCCGCCACACCCGCCGTCGACGAAGCGAGACAGCCTCGCCAATGACCGCCGCCGGGACAAGAGCATCCCCTTCCTCAACTTTGCAGCGAGTAGCGAGGCGGATAAGTATTACGGCTACATGGACCTCTACTGCAACACGCCGACGGCGCCGCCCATGACAGTCTCTGGCGTGATTGAGCCACCGCACGAGGGGAGGGACCTGCTGTCTCCTCGGAATACGCTCGGCGGCTTCGAGGGCAGTGGGTGCGACGTCGCTGCAGACGGGGCGGCCGCGGTGCTGCTGGGCTTGCCAGTCTACCAGCACCCACCGCTAGAGCTGCGCAATATGGGTGCCACCTGCTACATGAACGCGTCGCTGCAGTGCCTGCTGCACACGCCCAATCTCGTGCCAGCGCTGGAAAAGGAGATGAAGCGCATAGCCGCAAAGAAGGAAAAAGAGGAGAAAGAAAAGGAGAAGGTAGAGAAGATGAAGGAGGCGGCGGATGACGCGGACAAGGATAAAGAGAAGGACGCTGCACAGACGCCGAGTGACAAGCCAAAAAAGATCCTAGACGCAGAGAAACTCGCAGAGGCGTTTCCAGGCGTCGTGCCCTTCACGCGCCTTGGTTATCCGTGCATCGGCGCCTCGACCTACGACTATTTGCTGCGAGTGAAAGCGGCCGCTGCGACCTACAACTCGGAGTTTGCCGGCAACGGACAGAACGACGCACACGAGTTTGTGCGGACCTTGCTGTATGTGATGCACGACGAGATCAACCGCGGTGCGGGGCACACCGCATCCTACGAGCAGCTCAAGGACGTGAAGGATGAGACGGAGGAGACCGCCTTCGTGCGTTGGGTGAAACACATTTGCTCCGTGGATGATTCCGCTGTTTATGACTACTTCGGCGGCATTCTCCGCGCCAAGTGCGAGTGTAGCGGCTGCGGCCACGTGTCCCTGACATTCGATCCTTTCCTCGACCTCTCGGTGCATCTGCCGTCCTCCAACAGTAGTTCTAACTCACTGCGCGCCCGCCTGACGCGCCGCACCAGTAACGTCGGCTGCGAGACGCTAGACCAAATCATCCGCGAGTCTTTCATTGAGGACACGGTAGAAAACTTGACAGGCGACAATCAGCTCAAGTGCGAGAGCTGCAAGAAGCTCTGCGACGGCGTGCGACATCAACGCGTGAAAGTGTGGCCCAAGATTCTTGTGGTTCACCTCAAGCGCTTTCTCGAGTCCGGCCGCAAGAACTCGGCCAAGGTCGTGTATCCGCACACGTTGCGCGTCAAAAACTTGCAGTACAAGCTGTTCGCCGTGTGCTGTCACAGCGGCACCGAACGCTTTGGACACTACACCAGCTACGTGTGCGTGCACGCTACGTCGGACGAGGAGATGATGATGCGCCACTTCGCATCCGCCCAGCAGACAACCGCGACGATGCCCGCCGCAAAGAACAAGGGAGGAGCTGCTGCCGCTGCCGCTGCCGAAGCAGCAAATGCGCGAAAGACGACGCCGATACCGAGAGCTCCATCCCCAGCGCAGCAGCAGCAGGCCAAAAAGGAGGGAAAGGACAAGGAGGATAAAGCGAAAACGGGTACACCACCGACAGCGGCCAAGACAGAGGAAAAGGAAGCCACTAAAGTAGACAATAGCAAAGACGCGGATGTAGAGAAGAATGAGCAAGAGGAAAAGCGGGATCCATCTCCTAGTCCAGACGACCCTACCGATAGCTCTATCCCAACTTCTCCGTCCGCCTCTTCTGCAGCAACCTCGCCGCAGCGTTGTGCCAGCACCGGCTCTCCCTTTCTGCGCCGCGACACCTGGTACTTGTGCAATGACAGCTACATTACTATTGTCGATGCGAAGGAGGCGGTGTCTGCAGTTGAAAAAGCGTACATCCTTTTCTATTACTTGGTGTAAGTTGCGTCTTGTGCCAAGGAAAAAAAAAAAAAGAAGGCAAAATTACAAAACAAAAGATGACTGTATGTGTAAAAGCCAGTTTTCTTCGCAGCCTAGTTTTTTTTTCTTTTTTTTTCCATGTTGTTCTTCTAACAACCAACTGTCGGTCTACTAAAAAATATAAATTAAATAAAAGAATAATAATATTAATAATTATATTTATTTTCCGTTTAGAGTCTTGCTTACTCTTCCAGATTTCTAGTCTACAGGAACTTGTGATTATGTCTTATTTCCTTTGCTTTTTTTATTTTTTCTCTGGCGGTTTTGTTTTCTTTACCGTGTAGAATGTAAATCAATAAATAATATATATATACCTATCTACGTATAGTTGTACGCGCTTCTTGTTGATATTCTCTTCTTCATCTACATTTGTGCTTATAAAGTTCAGTGTCTTTTTTTTTTTTCTTTTTTCGTGTGTCCTTTTTTGCTTCTGTATTCTCTTTCTTTGTTTTTGGATTTCTCTTTTTTTCATGTTTGTATTTTTCTTACTCAGCGTATATGTGTATGTTGTTTATATACGTGTAATTGTATTTTACTTATTTTTCTCTGTTTTATCTATTTTACGTGTGCAATCAACCAATTTTTTTTTTTCAGTTCCTATTTATTACTGGTGTGCGTGTATATTACATGACTTAACTCATAACTATGTGTTTTGCTACTGATTCGTGCAACAACTATCTCTCTCTCTCTCTCCCTCATTCCTTTTTCTTTGTATGTTGACTAAGTAACCACAACAAGTACTTTTTTTTTATTCGTGGAATTATAACAATAATAATAATAATAATAATAATAAAAGATGTCGAATCAGCTCAAATTTGAAATCGGAGAAGCAGTGGAGGATAAGGGCAATGGAACCTTTACTCTCCCTTTCTACGAGTACAACATCACCGTGACCTTTGGCGGTCGCGACGGTCGCAAGAAGTTCTTCTCGCGCCGCTATAACGACTTTCTCGCCCTGCGCAACATGCTCAGCGCCAAGTACTGGGCCTGCATTGTGCCACCCATTCCGGAGAAGGAAGGCAAGGCGGAGACGATGGAGAAGGTGAAGAACGCCGTCGTGCAGGTGGTGAAGGGCAAGGACGAGGGCGCCGCGCAGGATATTAAGACGAGGGAGCTCATTCTGTACCGCCAAGACCTGCTGCAGATTTTCCTGCAAATGCTGTGCGATCACCCCGCGTTCCGCAACGACGAGCTGCTCACTCGCTACTTCATCGACGACGATGAGTGGGAGAAGAAGGTGAAGGAGTCCGTCTCCATGCCTTCGTTCCTTTCCGTTGGGCTGCTATCCTCCGGGAAGGGCGCCGCGAAGCGCAGCGGTGGGAACCCGGCCGGTCTCACGTATGCGAAGGTCGTCGGCGACTTGAAGGAGTCGGCTGCCTCTGGCGAGAATGACGGCGGGAAGGTCCTCTCGATGACGGAGCTCGAGGGCATCGCGCGGCACATGAACAACTTGGCCCTCAACTTCGCGACACTCAAGGAGAAGACGGAGGCGCTCGCGCACCAGCGCCGTGAGATTGCCGTGACGCTTGGCCAGTTCGCCACCGCCTTCGTTGCCATCGTCGAAGACGAAGAAGACGAGACGCTCAAGAAGGCTGTCAATCCTGTGGCCCTGCACTGTGGCTCCATGTCGACCTTGTACGACGGCCAGTACAACGCGGAGTTGAAGAACGTTGTGTTCAAGCTGGGCTATCAGCACCTCAGCGCGGTCGCCGTCGGCGAGACGGTGGAGCGGCTCTACGTGGCGGTGCAGCACGTGCAGCAGCTACAGAACAAGTGCAACGCGCTGCAGGCGGAGATGGCCAAGGCGACGGTGTCGCAGAAGTCGGCCGCACTCGAGAACCAAAAGAACGAGGTCGTGGGGCAGAAGCGAGAGGTAGAAAGCGCACTGTTTAATGGTATGAAGCGGTTCAAGGATGACTTTGTGCACTATCATGACTCGAAGCAAAAGGACGTGCAGGGGTTTCTTGATGTGTTCAAGAAGATGCAGATGGATAGCGCCGACAAGATGAAAAAGGAATGGGATGACGTACAATTTCAGGCGCAGGAGACACTGGAGTAAAAACAAAACCAAACCAAACCAAAAAAGAAGGGCTACATTTAAATGATTTTCTGCCTCCTTTTCTTCTTCTTACTGGCTAGACTGTTGTTTATTAACGTTTTTTTTTTTCCCCTCTCTTCTTTCTCTTTGGTGCTTAAAACGCACTTGCAGGTACTTTTTGCTTGATCGAATTGCATGTATAAGAAAGCATACATGGGTGAATACGGAATTGGCTGTATTATTAGTAGTATGTGTCCATACGCTCATTAAATCTACTTCTCAAACGACACCGTACAGAGTGGGTGATATTGTGCCCATGGCAAGTACTGAACCATGATTATTCCTATGATTGCTTTATACACTTACATGCCATTTTCCCCTAACTCCATACGCGCTCTCCTCTTTACTCTTTAGTGTTGAAAGCAAACAAGTTGTAGCATTTCATTTTAAAATAATTAGCAAAAGACATGCCTTTATGATTTTTTTTTCTCTTTGCAAATTATATAAGTTTTTATTTTGCCCTTAACAGATTAAGTATCTTAATCATCATAAAAAAAAAAAAATTACTCCATTCAGTGTGCGTACAAAGCTTAGTATATACACTACGTGCACCTACAAAAAAATATCATAGTTTTGATTTAATGGCATCGTTAAGACCTCACACGCTCTTTCCTTTGGCGTGGACTACGCTGTTGTTGTTATTGGTGCTGTTCCTCTGCATTAGTGACAACATACCACTGACAGAAGCTAGAATTGTACACGAAAATCGCTCCCGTTATGCGGAGGCGAACACCTCTGCTACCTCTTCGTCTTCACCGTGCCTCCACAGCAACACACACTCCCTACAAAAGCTGTATCGCCCTCTCTTCAAACACTCGGCGCAAAATATCGAGGGCATTTTCGATCAAGAGGATGTCTTCTCGCTCGTCACGATGACCGTTGATGAGGAGGGCATGCCAGAAATAATTCGCCTGCCCTTGCGCACCAAAAATTCTACCCTGGAACGTGTGCACCGGGTACTGCGAGGAGAAGAAGAAGACAATAAGGAGGAGGATGAACAAGATAATGAAACGACGCGACGAGAGAGTCGGAGGGCGGCAGAGGGGAAGCAAAACCGAACACTTGCGCGCTTCAACGCCACCTTCAACCGAAAGTTCGACAAGGACCACTTTCAGCCGATCCGCGTGCGCTTCGACTTGAGCGCGCTCTTTGACACGGACAAGTTCTGCGCGACACCATACGAGCGGCGCGCCCACGGGCTCGATAACGGTGACGGGGACAGCACCGTCGTGTGCAGACCAGAGGACGTACTCACGAAGGAGAAGCGTGACTTTTTGCTTAATCGTGTGCTGCCACGCGTGACGCACCTCATGGAGTCGTTGCTAAAGGTGTACCCCTACCACTCGCCGCTTACATTCCGTGAGGACATTTGTGGCGATCTGTTTTCCAGGTACCCAGAGGACATTCACGTGAAGAAGCATAGCAGCGGTAGCAGCAATGCTGGGGCCGATGCTCCTTCCGGAGAAGGTACCAAGAACGGCCGTGGGACTGCGACACAGACTGGCAGAGAGGCTGCGATGCGGTCTTCTAACAACACGGACTTGCTCATCTTCGCCATGGCGGTGCCGACGCCCGAAAACGATAACCGCACCGTCGCCTGGTCTGGGCTCTGCGGCGTGGATAAGAACACTCACCGGCCCACCGTTGCGCGCATCAACTTTGTGCCGCGCCACATTTTCCCCACAAGCGACGCTTCCTTTTATAACATCTTCTTGACCGCCTATACAGGTGGCAATGAGGCGCAGCGGCGTATCCACTTTGTGCAAGCGAACGACGGCCATTCTAATGACGGGGAGCGTGAGGACGGTAATGATGGTATTTTCTCCTTCTTCCGGCGGTGGAAACGCAATAATAACCAACCTGACAAATGCC
Organism: Strigomonas galati; assembly: GCA_000482125.1. Classification (NCBI taxonomy): domain Eukaryota; phylum Euglenozoa; class Kinetoplastea; order Trypanosomatida; family Trypanosomatidae; genus Strigomonas; species Strigomonas galati. The sequence continues at coordinate 29,087 of AUXN01000015.1, forward strand.
TCTTGTTGAAAACGGGTCCGCGCGACGACGCCTTTTCGCTCTGGACCGAGCAATACACCAACTCGATCAAGCACGAGCTCTTTCACGTGCTGGGATTCAACCCGCTCTACTTGAAGGCGCGAAGTGTGAAGCGGGACGTGGACGACGCATCGATTTCAACAGTGGACACATACAAGACGACGTACCGTATTGTGACGGAGCCGCATGTACTTGACCACGCGCGACACTACTTTAACTGCTCCCACGTGGAAGGTGTGCCGCTGGAGGACGAGGGCGGCGACGGGACGGCCAGCACCCACTGGGAGCGTCGTGTGCTGAAGGATGAGCTGATGGCGGGCGTGCTGACACCGCTGACATCAGTGCTCAGCCCATTTACATTACTCTTTTTGGACTCCCTACCGTTTTACCGTGTGAACATGGGCTCCGTGCTCACCACCGAAGACGCCGCCATACCTAGTCGCGGAGCAGAGATGCAATGGGGCCGTAGCGCCGGCTGCGACTTTCTCAACGCCACCTCTTGTCGCGCTACCAACACCCCTGCAATTGCTTCCTCTTCGCCGCTGTCCCCGTCGTCCTTGTACTGGTGCCCCCCAAAGCCTACTTTGCAGTGCACCTATGATCGCACTGGCTTTGGCCTGTGCAGTAGTATTCGCAAGGCTGGCGCGCTGCTCATGGACAAGTGTCCTGTTGTGGAGTCGCACCCGCTTGGCTCCTGTGTGCTGCCGAGCCAAAGCACCGCCACGACGTACCCACTGGAAGAGGAGAACGGCGTTTTGCCGGCGCACGACGCTGGAGACCGAGTGACCTTGCTGTATCACGGCAGCGATGCCCGCTGTTTTGGCACGGAGGAGGTGCGTGCCGCTGTGACGGCGTCAAGTCTAGCAACCGTGGCGCCATCGTCGCCGGACCGAGTGGCGTGCATCCGTACACGGTGCGTGCGTCGCACGCGTACGACGTCCTCTAGCGCCTCGCAGCGGAATGCAGTGTTGTGGTCCTTGCAGGTGGCAGTGGGCGGAGTGTGGCTCTCGTGCCCGGAGGACGGAAGAGCTGGCCACGTCACGCTGCAGCCGAACGCGACGGGGCTGACGGGCTACGTGTTCTGCGACGCAGCCAGCGTAGTGTGCACGCCCAAGGCGTCTCACCTTTTTTATTTCGAGGAGCCCAAGATGGTCTTCTCGGATAAAAACAAGAAGAAGCACGAAGCGGCGACACCCACCCGAATGGTAGCGAACAAAGCACCGAGGGAGCCATCCAAATCGGTCGTGAAGGCCGCAACGCAAGGCGAGGAACACGCCTATTACGTGGCAACGATGGAAGCGGTGCTGCTCATTGAGGCCGAACACGCAACAGAAAAGGTAGACACCTCTCTTTTTCACCGATGCAAGGAGCAGGTCTCACTTGCGGTGGAGAAGGATCTCTTCCTCTACCTCCGGTACTCCTCTTCCCTGTTCTGCAAGGACAACACGAGGCTGTTCAGTGGGGACGGTGCCTACTCTGGCGGGACCGATTGCCACATCGCGGTGGAGAAGGTTCACGTGCTGTCGCTCAGCTATGTGCCGTTGGTCGACCCTACACGCCCTTCAAGCAAGAAGGCCATTCGCGACGACACCTCTACGTTTGTGACCATCACAGCTTCCATTGTGCTGCGCTCGACGTGTCGGTCGGCGGCCAACGTGCGCAGTGCGCTCTTCCAGGCGCAGAAGGCCGTACAACAAGACGTCAAGCACAACGCCACCTACCGGCACCATCACCGTCACGACGCAGACGGTGACGGCGCTGGCCTCTTTGCCCTCACGTACGCCCTATGGCTTGCCCCGAGCGAGTACTGCCGCTTTGCTGGCGCCACCGTGTCACCTTCGTCCCAGATGGTCGTGAACTTCGTGCCACCGAGTCTCATTGAGGATCTCAATGATACCAGCGGCGGCGGTGCCGCAGGCCGTATAAATGAGACGATGGTGCGTTCTACCATAGCCTCCAAGCAGAGCAAGTCCGAATCTGCGCCTTCTTCTTCCATCACGCTCTATGGCGCGCCGCAGGTCAACACAGACACGGTGACCGTGGTGGACCGCGTGCGCAGCAATGTGGCGCTCTTATCCGCCCCTGTGACGTCGCACCTTGTCGCCGTCGCGGACGTACACAGTGCCTTCTACTTGCACTACACCGTCTTTGCCCGTGACGACGATGACGCGCTCTACACACAAGTGCAGAAGCAGCTCGGCCTCCCTACCGGCAGCGTCGGGAGCGGTGGGAAGCGTCGACGCAAGGAAAACAAGCGTCACATCCGGCTGCTGTCGTGCCCTACCATGTTTCTGAAAAAGTCCTTCCTCGGGGATGTGAGCACGCTGCTAGGTCTTCACCGTACATGGATGGACCTGCGGCAGCTAACCATCTCGGCGGTCCCACGCCGGCACAACGAGAAGAATACAACCCACCACCACGTCACCTTTTTTGTAGAGACCGACATGACGCTCTTTCTCTCGCGCCACACGCTCGTGGGTCTCCAGGCGTACCACGATAGTAAAGGGACTACTACCGACGATGTGCTGCGCGCGCTGCGGACCCGCTGGAAGGAAAAGCTGCAGTACTCGCACCGCCCCGAGGCGGGCGGCAAGCTCACCCGTGCGCCTGCGTATGCCTACCTGACGGAGAGCATTGCCCTGGAGTACCTCACTGCATCTGGGCGCGTGCTGCACGTCGCGAACTGCACCACAGGGATCGAGGAGGTGCGTCTCGTGGCGCCGCACCCACTGGCAGACGCGAGTGAGCATGGGGCGGCGGTGACAACGATGCTGGATCGGGCGTGGCCGCCGCCGCACCGCCTCAGGAACTGGGTGCGATTGGGGACGTTTGTCGGCTGGTTTGTTCTGTTGACAGCATCCACACTTTTTTTTTATCTTTTTGGTTTGGTCGGCTACCCACTGATAAACCAGTGGTTTCACAGTTTCATGTGTTGATATTTTTACTTTCTTAAACAAACACTAAACCAAGAACAAAATTTTATTTTTATACCTTAAAAAAAAAAAAAAGAAAAGAAAACCTCTTGCCTTTGATCACAACGTCGTTTATATATATTGCAACAAATGACATTCACTTTTCACTCTCTTCTACCTTTTATGCTTCTTCTTTGTTTCTTTCAAGTATCGTTGTTCATTTGCGCAGTTTACTTTTTTTTTTTTTCACCCGTATATCATTGTTACCACACCTTAGTTCAATTCGAAGTTTTGTGAATAATAAAAAAAAAGAGAAACATCAAAACATGACTACTTTAGCCTTCCCCGCCGTTCGCCAGACTGTCCTGCCCATCGTGGGCAAGAACAAGCACTTCCCGGTGCGCCGCATCTACTGCGCTGGCCAAAACTACGAGAGCCACGCGAAGGAGATGGGCGGCAAGACGAACCGCGCGAACCCCTTCTTCTTCTGCAAGCCGACGGACTCGCTTGTGACCGACCGCGACAACTTCGTGAGCCCCTCGTGCTCCATGTCCATCCGCTACCCGCCCATCACGGAGAGCTACCACCACGAGGTGGAGCTCGTCGTCGCCCTCGGCCCCCACAAAACGAACGCCTCGCTCGTAGAGTTTGCCAACCTGCCGCAGGAGGAGGTGAAGAACGTGGTGTACGCGTACGGCATCGGGCTCGACATGACCTGCCGCGACGTGCAGCTCAAGGCGAAGCAGCAGGGCCGCCCGTGGGACCTTGCCAAGGGGCCCGACGATGCTGTTGTGTGTTCTCCGCTGCTGCTCGCGGAAGACCTGCAGGAGACCGCGCCGGAGATGTTCCTCGACACCCAGCGCGACGAGCGTCCGCTGGCGCAGCAGGGCAGCATCTACCTCAAGGTGAACGACCTCATGCGCCAGGACGGCAACCTCAACTGCATGGTGACGCCCATCCACGAGATTGTCGCCTACCTGTCCAAGCAGGTGACACTGAAGCCCGGTGATCTCATCTACACGGGCACCCCGTCCGGCGTTGGGCCGGTGCGCAAGGGCGATGTCATGGAGGCGGGCATCCAGGGCCTTGGCAAGATTGTCGTTACCGTTGTTTAAGTGAAGAGAGAGAGAGAGAGAGAGTGTGTGTGTGTGAGCGGTAGAAAAAAGAAAAAAAAAACGAAAAAGGAAAAGAAAAAAGAAAATATAAGTATTGCTCTTAACGTGAACATACACGTATACGTGCACACTCACCGACAAAAAGAAGAAAAAATATTATCATAAAACGTTTTATAATTTTTTACCCCCTTTTTTTTTAATCAAATGATTTTGTCCAGAGAAGATTACATGCTTCCCTCCAGTAAAGAACGCAGTTCCGATTAACTGACTGTGGAGGCAGCAAACCTTGTTCTGATTTTGCTTTTTTCTTTTCTTCCTTCAGACTTCTGACACAAACTGCCAGCGTTTTATTTCATCTCCCTCTATATCCATCTATATATACATCTCGTAGTACATTATGGTGTTTCGGACCACTTGTTGTACAAACCAATAAAAACACAATAAATCTTAAAAGTACTTTCATTTCGCATACACGCACATGTATGCAAAAGTAGCGAACGCCTTAAGGTCAACCACACGAAAGAACTGTTGTTTACATCAACTAGCACATCGTTTAATTTTGTATTTCCCCTACTAGTATTCTTCACTTGGCTACCTAATGAAAACTCACTTCAGCACATACACATACACTTCTTCTCTCCCCCTTTTCTCTGTTTCTTTCTCCTCTTTTGTTCATTAGATAATAAACGTAGAAGGTCTTAGTAAACGAAGGCTTCCGTGTTTGTATAATTCGACATACACATTGCCTGTCTTTGTGTGTGTTTTCAGTACATATATATTCTTTCCAACAGCCCCTGCCTTTCTTTTCTCTCCTTTTAATATATATTATTTTACTT
>AUXN01000016.1:0-33455 GCA_000482125.1 Strigomonas galati
GATCGCTTGGTGAAATGGTCAGCGAGCGAACCTGTAAGACATAATGATAACTATTACTATTAGTGTTATTACTATTGTTATAATTAGAAGTAACAGGTTTGGTAGGGTCTTCCATTCTTAACGGGACGTCTGTTTTCACTAAATAGGCTGATGGGTCGCTGAAGGTATGAATAATGTTCATCTTCTTATGTCACTGAGAAGTTAGCAAAAGAAAAAATTATATATTGTGGGTATATAAGCTAATATATATATATATATATATATATATATATATATATATGTGTGTGTGTAGAGTAGTATACAGTCTATTGTGAGAAGAAAAACAAAATTCTTCTCCTTATTAATGATATTTTGAATTGGTATAGATTTTCAATGATATTCTGCTTTTATGATTGGACTTACTGTTTCTTTATAGTATTATATTTTTGTTGCCAAAAATAAAGAACAGATCACTATGCTTTGATTTTAAAATAAAAATGGAAAAGAGAGAAAAGGTGGAGAGAATGAAAAAGCGTTGTTCATTTTTTTTTTTTACATTTAGGATGAGATAACAATAAAAATGAGTAATGATCTTCTCATTATAATACATACGCATTTTACTTACCGCTTGCTTCACTCAGAAGCTTTTGCTATTTTTTTTTTTTTTGGTTTAGTAAAAATCAAATCCGCTTGACCTTGCAATCAAAACGAAAAAGAAAAGAAAAAATGAAAAATTAACGTATCAGGCTTCTTCTTAAACGAGACCAATCTTGTTGGCAGTGTCCAGAGCGTCGTGCTTGGCGGACAGGCGGATGTACGCCTTCTTCAGACCGTCCGGGCGGATCAGGGTGTTGACCTTGACGGCCTTGACCTGGTACAGCTTGCGGATCGCCTTCTTGATCTCCGTCTTGTTCGCGTACGAGTCCACGATGAAGGTCAGGGTGTTGTTCTCCTCGATCTTCTTCATGGCCTTCTCCGTCGTCAGGGGGTAACGGATGATGCTGAACGCGTCGTGCTTGTTGGGGATCGCCTTGGCCGAGTTCGCGGGGCGCTGGGGCGCGGGCTTGCGGTACGTGTGCGGGCGGCGGAACTGGGGGCGGGTGTACGCCTTGCGGGTAGACACGCGCACCACCTTGGTCGCCTTCTTCACGTCCTTGGGCGCCTCCTTCTTGGCGGCGGCCTTCTTCACGGGGGCAGCTTTCGCGGGCATGTTTATTGAAGCCTTTGTTAAAAAGAAAAGGAAAAGAGAGAGAGAGAAAGAAGGGAAGAAAAGTATATAAGAGGGATGTTGTTTTCAAGAGTTTTCATAATCATACAAAAGGCTATCAAAACTAGCTGATGTACAGATGTTGCTAAAGAAAAGCTCACGAAAAAAGAAAAGCGCAAAGTGTGCTTACATGTAAATTTTTTTTTTGTTAAAATGATGGAAATAAAAAATGAAAAATTAATAATTCAGTCCTGTTTAGACGAGACCAATCTTGTTGGCAGTGTCCAGAGCGTCGTGCTTGGCGGACAGGCGGATGTACGCCTTCTTCAGACCGTCCGGGCGGATCAGGGTGTTGACCTTGACGGCCTTGACCTGGTACAGCTTGCGGATCGCCTTCTTGATCTCCGTCTTGTTCGCGTACGAGTCCACGATGAAGGTCAGGGTGTTATTCTCCTCGATCTTCTTCATGGCCTTCTCCGTCGTCAGGGGGTAACGGATGATGCTGAACGCGTCGTGCTTGTTGGGGATCGCCTTGGCCGAGTTCGCGGGGCGCTGGGGCGCGGGCTTGCGGTACGTGTGCGGGCGGCGGAACTGGGGGCGGGTGTACGCCTTGCGGGTAGACACGCGCACCACCTTGGTCGCCTTCTTCACGTCCTTGGGCGCCTCCTTCTTGGCGGCGGCCTTCTTCACGGGGGCAGCTTTCGCGGGCATTAGAACTAAAATTATAACTATAAACAACAAAAAGGGAAAAGAAGATGAGGAAGAGGAAGATGACCAATACAATACAAGAAACAAAGAGAATGCTAAATCAAGCATGGAGTATATAATAATATGTGTGCATAAAAGCAAATATAATAAAACATATTTTTTATAATTTAATCCTTAACTTATCAGTTTACTCTTTCACGCTCTATATCAAGAAGAAAGAAAAGAAGAGAAAAAGGTGTGAGGTCACGTTTGCTAAAGCAAGCAGAGTTCTCATATTCTTGCTTGCTCACGTATCTTCTTTTCTTTTATATAAGTAATCTATGCTTGTATGTTTATTTTTATGTATATGTGTGTGTTTTGTTTTTGTTCTTACTGCTTCTGGGACATGGCGACCCAGTGCGCCACGTCGCGACGATCGCTGGCCTGCACCTGGAACGCATCATACACACTCGTCATAATACGGTTCCACACCGCCATGTACTGTGCCTCGTCCAGCACCTCCGCCGCCGTAATATCCTTAATGCAATCGTGTAAGAGCACATTGTCCTCCACCCCCTTGTTGACCTTCACGTAGGAGCCGTCCTTGTATCCGCCGAGCTGGCGAATACAGTTGAGCGTGTGCTTGGCAACATAGTAAGCGACCAGGTTAAAGTCCAAATCATCCGCAGCCGAGATGACACACTCCGTGATGAGATCAAACCGGTACGCGTTGGCGAGCTGAATCACGTTGCGGAAGCTCGCGATGGCGTTGGGGGTGGCCGCCAAGGGCAGGTGCAGCGTCCCCTCCACAGCCGTCTGGTGCTCGCTGTCGGCAGGGGGCGCGAAAGGCGTGAAGACCTCCGCCACAGCCTTCTTGGTGATGGTAGGGACGGCCTCAGGCGCCGTGCTCTGCAGCTGCATGGTGCCGGACAGCGAGAAGTGGAGGATATCCACGAGCTCAATCTTGATGTTCGCGAAGTCGGGCTGCGCGGCGATGTTCTTCCACCACTTCCACGGGTAGGAGTCCATCAGCTCTGTGCTCTCCATGACGATGGCGAGGCTCCAGTTGTCGAGGGTGCGCACCTTGCGCCAGGAGGCGTCGATCATGGCGTTGAGGCCGTCCTGCAGCTCGGCGAGGGAGCGGAGGATGGTGGGAGGGAGGGTCAACACTCTCGCGCGCTTCATCTTCTTTTATCAGTTTATGGCTTGTATGGGTAAATGTAAGAATGTATGGTTGTTTGTGGGCTACTGTAAAGAGAGAAAGAGAGAGAGAGAGAGAGAGAGAGAGAGACGTTACTTAACTTTTTTAAAATTGACAAATAAAAAAAGTGAAGAGGAAGTAGATCAATAGTACTCAGTGATGATTATAGTTTCGATTAGTACGTTGGTTTAGTTGATCAGCTACAGCAAAAAGAATCAGCAATACATATATGCAACAAAAGAAAAGGGAGAAAAAAAAAAGAACTGTTTTACAGCAACGGTTTCACGTAGTACTCCACCAAATCCCGGATATCGAGCAAAGTTAGCTTGGCACTGCCTGCACTAGCACCACCACCGACTTTACTGCTCGCGGCACTGCTGCTGCGGCTGCTGCGAGAGTTCTCGTCTTCTTCGTCCTCCTCCTCCTCGGAAGACGAGGCGACACCCAAAGAGCTGTCCGTAAACCCTCGCAGGTCAATGGAGCTCATGGCGCGGTCCACACGCTGTCGTGTGACATCGGAAGTGACGGCCGGCATCCCGCGCGGCTCCAACAAGGCCTCCTCGAAGAAGTGCTGTACGACACGCAGTGGTGTGTCTGGGAGATAGCGGCTGCCACACTCGGCGAGAGAAGCCGCCACAGCAGCGGCAGACGTCACAGAGACACGGGCACCTCCGCCAGTGGCGCTGCTAGCAGTGGTTTTGCTTTCGCTGCTGCCGCTGTCGGCCGTCTTGCCTTGTGCGCCCATTTGCTTCCGCCACTCTCGGTTGTGCTCTGCGGTAGCGGTCTTGCCACCGCCAGCGCGATTGCCGCTTGTGGTAGCGGGTGGCGCTACAGGGAGGAAGCCTGGCTTCGTCAGCAGCTCCTCTACTGCTGTTGCCGCGCGGTGCGAGGTGCCCAGCGAAGCGGTGCTGTACATGCCACCGCCCGCTGGTGCGGCAGCCGCAGCATCGACGGCGGGGGGCGGCACTAGACCGCTGCCAGTCAGCCACTCCAGCACCGTCAGCGCCGGGAGCCCATCGACGCCCATCGAGCTGATGGTCTCTGGTGGCGGTGCGGCCTTGTTGCCACCACCAGCAGCCTTGCGGTCCTCTGTGCCCAGTACCGGCACGCGCAGGCCGCCCGTGAAGAGCGGGCTCCACACCCGCAGCAGCAGCGCAAAGAAGAAGACCTGCTGCCGCAGCACCTCCTCCTTCGCGCGCCAAGCAGCGACGGGGCAGCTGTACACGGCCACCCACGTATCCGTCCGGCACAGCGCGTCGTGCAGCAGGCGGAGGAAGAGGAACTGGAGCGAGGCCACCGCCGTCACGTAGTGCCCGCCGCCCGCGCAGAGGGCCGCCACCGCGCTGTCCTCCTGCGCGGAGACGCAGCCCCGCACCGGTAGCGACGGCGTCCCTTTGCCAGGGGCGGTCGCCGCCCCGCCGCGCTGCTCTGTGCTGTTGCGGTTGAGCACGTAGCTCGGCGTCAGCAGCCGCTCCTGGAAGGTGGCGACGAGATGGAGAGAGATCTGCGCCACCCAGTGAAATAAAAAGACCTCATCCTTTTGATCAAACGGGATGCCGATGGGGAACTCCGGGTAGCGGGGCAGCGCCGCGCGCAGGCACCATGGCTCCATCAGCACGAGCTTCTCTCCTGACCCTAGTACCTTCGTCGGAGGGTACGTCAGGCTCGCAGGGCAGTAGCGGTGCGCGCTGAACCCGGTCGGTGTGCAGAAGCGACGGTCTAGCAGTGTCATGAGCAGGGGCAGCAGCTTGCCCATGTTCACCTTGGCCTCATCCAGCAGCGGCAGCGCCTCTGGTGGGTCGTCGACGAGATGGTCGTGGACAGGAACGGAAACGGAGGTGATGAGGTTCGTGCCGCCCTCTGGGGCAAGGCTCGGACTGCCTACGAAGGAGGACGACTGTCCTGCCAGAGGAGAGGAGGAGCCAGCCGCACCGCCGCCAGCAGCACCTTGTGGCAAGGTCTCTCGGTGGTTGAGCGCGAAGGAGCTATTATCCAGCGAGCGGCGGAGAAGCGCCGCGCTCGTGCCCTGCAGCTGCGCACTCTGCGCACTCGCGAACAGCAGGGCGTCGCCGGCGGAGCTGCCGGGGAGAGCAGGACCTCCCTGGGCTGTGGGAGAAACAAGGGTAGTTGGTGTACCTGCACCACCACCAGCAGTAGTGGTGGGAGCAGGTGTTGGTGTGGAGGCAGGGGCGGCCGCCACCGTACGGGTCAGCAGTCCCTTGGCCGCATCCGCGCGAAAGCCAATCACAAACGTGGTCGCCAGCGCGCCTTGCACAACCTCTGGCATCCGCAGCCGCAGCGTTTCCACGTGCTGCGTGCGGAAGAGCAAATCATTATCCGAGAGTAGATGCGCCAGCGCCCCTCCGCGCGCAATGTAGGACACCCACACGCCCACACTCATCACATCGTTCGTGAGGGCGAGCAGCGCATCCATCGCCCAGGCGGGAGAGCTCGCTGGGTCCTGCAGCAACGGCGGGAGCGTGCTCGCAGGGGTCTTGGCGGGGTTCTTCGGGTCGCCAAAGGTCCGTCGCTGGGCGCGGGCAAACCGATCAGAGGCAAAGAACTTCACAAGAGAGTCTCGCTGGCGCAGGATGCCGTAGAGGAAGCCGACGAACAGCTGCTGCATGGAAACATCCATGGACTCGGAGATGAGGGCGTTGGAGAGGAGGAAGGAGGCACACTCTACCTGTTGGTGGAAAATGGTCGCGCTGGTGGCGCCGCTGCCGTCGTCAATGGGCAACATCGGCCGCGGAGAAGCACCACCGCCACCGCCGCCGCGCCTGTCACGATTGATCATAGACACCGGTGCGGAAGTCGTGGTGTTGCTGCTGACCACGGCCGCCACCGCCGCGACCACAGACGGCCGCTTCGGCAGCTGCTCCGCTCCCGCGATGGCGGCTACAAACTTGAGCAGCGAGCGGACAAGAATGGTGTGCACCGTCGTGCAGCTGTTGCTGTAACGCAGGAAGCGGTACTGCTCTGGCGGCAGCAGATAGCCGCCGCTGCCCGTGTTGTTCAGAGCGCTTGCCGCTGCAGCAGCGCTGGCGGCAGAAGAAGAGCTCGAGAGACACGGCAGCACCCGACGACAGTTGCGGTCAAACATCATCGACAGCGCTGGCGACAGCAGCAGCTGCACCAACCACGTGTGTGAGCAGGCAGGCAGGTGTGTCACCCACTTGAGCAGCTCCTGGGACTGGGTGATGGCTTTGCGCGCGGCCACCTCGCAGGCCCCTGCGCTGTAGCCCGCGCCGCTCGTCTCGTACATGTACAGACTCGCCGTGATGACCTCCTCCGCCATGGCGCGGCTCGTGTTGGACATCTTCACCTCCGTCAGTTTGGTGAAGTCGGACTCCAGCAGCACCAGCGACGGCGTCAGCTGCCGCAGAGTGAGCGTGTCGCAGCCGGCGAAGCCATCGGTGGTGAGCGTGCGGAACATGCGAACGGACTCGGCGATCATGCTGGCCGCGCGGCAGATGCGGGACGGGTCCCCGCCATCCGTCCCGGTGCCGTAGCTCAGCAGATGCGTCGCCAGCACCTCCCGTGCGAAGCGCTGCACATTGTAGCGCACCCACAGCAGCGCGGCCGAGTTGGGCGGAATGAGCTCTCCGCCAGCGGCCTTGTTCGCGGCGTTCTTGGCGGCCGCGGCCTCGCGTTTGGATTTGGTGACAATGCGCATGATCTTGCCGCCAGCGCCGGTGGTCGTCGTCGTCCCTGCCTCTGCCGCGCCGCCCTTCGCGCCCTCGTCCTCCTCTGCCAGCACCCGCTTTGCTTCCGCGAGCGGCAGCCACAGCGTATGCTGCCGCCGCAGCACATCGCGAATCACACGCACGAGGAAGTCTACCGTAATGCGGCTTGCGTTGTAGGGGTTCACACGGGACTGGAGTTTGGTGAGACTGTCGTCCATCCATTGGGTCTGCAACATGAGGTACGCGAAACTGCCCGTCTTGATACGCCCGAAGCGCATCAGCAGCTGAATGAGCGGGATGTGCACGCTCTCGGCGTACATGGGGGTGATGGGCACCGCGTAGAGTTTGCTCACTACAGCGACGACGAGGGCAGCCTCCAGGTCGAGCACAAGCGGGAGACAGCCTTTTGCGGTCGCCTCGGCTGACACACTTCGCAGCAGCTCCGCCACCTCCAAATGGCGCCGCTCCGATAGCAACTGATCCGTCTCTTCGTTCACGACATCGGCGAAGACCTGCACATCATCGCGACGGCCAGCGGCGTGTGCAGCGGCCGCGTTCGCATCATTCTCCTTGTTGGTTTTAGACGACCACCTCGAAGACTTGGTGGCGGAGTCGTCAGCCGTGGCGGAGGCACCGCGGCGCAGCGCGGCCGAGGCAGAGGCGCTTGTGCTCCGTGCTTGGTTAATCAGAAGTGCCCACTGCTGAAAGGAGCTCACGTTGAGGGCGTGGGTCGTAGAATAAGAACCGCGGTCCGTGTTGGGCTTGAGGCCGTTACCGCCACCAGCCATGCTACCACCACCACGACCTTGTTGTTGCTGCTGCTGTTGAGAGGGGGAAAGTCCCACTGGAGAGAGCACACTCTTATTGCGTACAACACTATCATCCCCAACTGTTGCTGCTGGCCCCTCTGCGGTGGCTGTCGCTTGATATCCGGCAAGGGCTGTGTTGCGGTACTCCACAACCACATCCGGAATGCTGTCCATGTTCGTTCCGTGTGATCCTCCGCCGTGTGTGTCCCCTGTGCGCAGCTGCATCCGCCGCGTGACCAAACTCGGCCGCACCCGACTGAGGAAGGCACTGCTACTGCTGGCACCGCCCTCCGCTTTAGCGGTCATGGCGCCACCACCAAAGACATTGCCGCTGTTGTGCGCATCGGTAGCGCTACTGGATTCTTTCGCATTGCTCTTGTTCGTGTTGCCCACGTTGGAGTACGTGATCTTACTAATAGCGGAGATGGACGCCTTGGTACCTTGCACGTTTGCCTTCAGCGCCTCCACTAAGTCGTTCGCACGCGCCACATCGCGGAAGAGCAGCAAAAAGTTATTCGCGTTAGCGAACACTTGCGTGTGCAGCCGCTGCGTCGCAATCTTGTGATCTTCCGAGAGCTCTTGATCGAGTTTTAGAAAGTTGGCACGGGTGTCCGTGATGAAGGAAGAGAGAATGTCGTCCTTGTCAAAGTAGTCCACCGCGTTGGCGTGCGGGTTCAGCGCATTCTCCTCCTCCATCTCTGGCGCGTACAGCTTACGAATCACCAGCTCTCGCTCGGAGAGAAGCTTGTCGGACTGATTCTTTTGTGCGCTCTTCTTGCGCATCTTGTCGGCGAGCAGTTCCGCGTCATTGCGGCGGCGGCGGGCGGGTGCGGCGGCAGCCTGAGGAACTGCAGGGAGCGGCGGTGGTGCGTTGCTGTTGCTGTTGTTGCCCGCCCGTAGCGCGGATATGGAATTAGGTGCAGGAGCAGGCGCGTCCTCGTCCCTGCCGTGGCCGCGCTGTCGTCGTCGCTCACGACGTGCTTCTCGGATCTCACTTCGCTTCCCGTTGTCCATAACGAAGAAAAGCGATAACTAAATAGAATAAAAGGGATGATTTAGAAAAAAAAAAAATATGACGCAAATGCAAAATGCTATCTAAAAAAAATGCACCAAGATAGAAAAAAGAGAGATTTAAAATTAAAGAGAAAGGGTGTTTTTTTTTTTTTTTGGACGTCCTCTATTGACGTCTGTATAATGATGTAGACACTTGCTACCGAGTTTTCTAACTAAAATATCAGAGAGGGAAGGGTGAGAAATTAGAATAATAACGCTTCATGAACACAAACTCGGACAAGCGTGCGTAAAGTGTTGACAGGAAAAGCAATAAAAAACTAGTGGAAGAAAGTTTTTTCCTTTTTTTTTAATCGAACGAAATGAGAACAGAAAAGAGAAAGAAAAGCATCGGTTCGTACAGGGTATATTTATAATATAAAATGTAAAAAGACTAAAGTGAAATGAGTATAATTTTTTTTTCTAGAGAAAGTATATATATTAGTCTACATCCTCATCATCACTCTCTGAAGAGGAAGAAGAAGAAGTAGGATTCTCAAACCGACTTGGGTCTGGCTCTACCTCATCATTTCGAAAACAAATCAGACAATGCAAGTTGCCCCGCTCCTTCTTCTTCCCTTTGTTGGGGCCGCCAGGTCTAGATGGTGGAGGTGGAGTTTTCTTGCTCTCCTCCTCTGTTGTAATTGTTGTTGTTGTTGTTGTTGTTGCTGGTGGTGGTGTAGCACTGCCAGGCGCGCCCGCCTTCTTCGCCTTCTCACGCGTCTGGATGCCCAACTCCGGCTTCCGAATATTATAAAACTGCGGTGACAAGCACTCAATGTCCTTCACGATCTCCGACCACTTGCGCGCGTACATGGCCTCATGGCGGCCACGGCTGACCTCACCAATAAAAATAGTGGTCTCGCAATCTTCCTCCGGCACCGTCGGCTTTAGAAAGTCTACCTGCGCCTTTGGGATCTCCTGAAACCCTATCGGTACCATGTAATGATTATGGCAATGATAAATGAGCGCGCAGTGCGGGTCGCGGAGGGCTGTTTTCACCGCCGCTAGCACGGCCGCATTGTTCTCGTAGAGGTGTGTCGTCTTTCCTCCTCCGTGTGCCTTGTACAAAATGTAGGCGCGTCCTTGCTGCTTGAAATGACGGTTCATCGCATGGAACCACCGCAGCAGCGTCGCGTTGCCAGTAAAGCCGCCCCACGCGATCTCGCCAAACGGTGGCTCAAACCCCAAAATATTCATGATCTCCTCTTGCGAGACGGGCGGGCGGCTGCGGCCTGCCTCGCTCTCCCCAATCCAACTATACAGATAGTTATAGATAGAAGTAAAGCTAGAGATGCCGCAGCTGCGGGGGTACTGCTTGTTCACACAGAGCAGACGCGGGAGGCGGAGGCAGAGTCGGGTAGCAAGGTCATCCCGTGTGGTGGTGAGGTCGCGCGGGATGAGGGCCTCGTGGTCTTCTAGCCCATCTACCTGCACCATTTGTATACCATTTGCTGCAGATGTTGTTGTTGTAGTAGTGTTGCCTTCACTATCTACAGCATTAGTAGCTGTAGTAGGAGATCCTTCTGGTGTAGCTCCTGGAGGTGGGGGGGAAGAGGATTTGGCCTCACGCTCTGCGCGGCGCTGAATGCCTTCCAACAAGGCATCACGCTCCTTCTTGGTTGCTTTGCGTTTCGTTTTGGGTAGTGAGAAGTCAATACCCCATACTTCGCCTTTTGCTTTGGCAGTAGCAGGAGCAGCAACAGTAGCCGTATTGTTGTTGTTGGTATTGTTAGTTGTTGTTGTTGTTGTATCTGTATTAAGAGCAGGAGCGGCAGCAGCAGCGGTGGGGCTGCCGGTGAGAGAAGGTAAAGAACCTTCGTTCTTCTGTTGGCCTTCAGTAGGTTGCATGAACAATGTAATAATAAAAATCTATTTGCTGTTAGGTTTCGCTTGGTTTCGTTTTTCTTTTTTTTTTGTTTAAAGAGAGAAAAAAGAAAGAGAAGTCAGTATATTCTCAGTGTTTTAAGTATACATTTATATGTACATGTTTTAGAACGTTAGTGTTCATGGAAGCGAAAAAGAAAAAGTACAACTGAAGAAAGAAAAAAGAGAGAGTTATACAGTGTGTTATTAATATTTAAAAGTAAAAATAATAATAATAATAATAATAATAATAACAATAATAATAATAATAATAGTAAAGAAAAAAGGGGGAATGTAATCATAAGTTAATAAATATAATTTTGTTTTCGGTTTGTGTGTATTTTTATTTTTTGTAGTTTTTATTTATTTAGTTTTTAATAAATAATAATAATCAGAGCGTGAGTTTGTGTGTGTGTGTGTGTGTGTGAAAGAGGGAGAGAAAAAAACATGTCAATTTAAAACGGGCAGTCAGTGGACTTCACTGTAGAAGGACGCTGTGCCTCAATATCCGCCATCAGCGCATCATAGTCCTCCTTCTTCATTGTCGCCCGCCAGTACGCCTTGTGAATGGTCTGACGGAACTGCGCGTATTGATAATCACAATAGTAGAGCGTGCGTAGCTTCCACACGTCCGGCGTCCAGACGCCGACGAGCGCGACGGTGCACACCCACGGCACCCACCAGCGCTGCAGCAGCGGCACCCAGCCCGGGTGGCGCCGCTTGAAGAGCCACGTGTTCACCTTCTGTTGCTTCTGCGCCTTCTCCAGCAGCTCGGCATCGAGGGCGGAGCGGCGCTCTACTTTCATGTTGCCACGGCGGCCACTTCCTTCACCACTAGCTACACGCTCTCCTAATGCTCCCGCACCTGCTGCACCTGCTGCGGCAGCAGCAGCAAAGCCTTCTTGTCCTAACGCCGATGTGCTTTCCGCACGCTTGGCAGCAGCGGCCTCCGCCTCTTCCGCCGCCAAGCTCTCACGCGTGCGGCGGCCAAAAAAAGGAATGCGAGCCCACCACCGCCGCGCGTAGGCTTCCACAGCCTGTGCATTCGCGATATCATACGCGAGCATCTCTTGCTGAATATCGGCGACGAACGCCTCCGCCGCTTGCAGCTCGGCGGCCTCGGGGCTGTCGGGGCGCAGTCCTTCCTTCGGAAGGCCTAGCACGAAGTTGCGGGTGAGCTCGTTCGCCTGTTGGTGGGGGGTGCCGGAGGGGCCGGCCTGGCCAGAGCTCTGGTTACTCATGTTCTCTTTTTTTTATTTTACTTTTAATTATGTATTTTGTTTGCTTACTTGTTTGTTGTTATTATTTGTGCAGTTAGCTTAGAAAAGAAAAAAGAGGTAGGGAAAAGGGAGAAGAAGGAAATATTTAAATTAACGCAAGCACATGGAACAAAAGTGGAAGAGAACAATTAGTTTGTATTGATTTTAAACCGAAAGAAAGCGTAAAGATATGATTATTTCATTTTTATTTGAAGAAAATGATGCTGATGAGGTGCGTTTCGTCACCTGCGAATAGCATTGTAAAAGCTGTTGAAAAATATATGTGTGTTAATGATAATGACATGACGATGATTACAAAAAGAATGAGATTTGTCGAAATAAAAAAATCTAACGAGAAAAACAAAAGTAGAAAGATTACATGTATATATAGGATGTGTATGTATATATGTGTGCACGTACTACAGTGCACGATTCTGTGTTACATGGTCCAAGTACAACAACTCCAAATTCGGAAAGAAGTTAAAAAAGTCGTCGGCGAGTTTTTTATTCGCATTGCGTAGCGCTTCTCTTGCAGCCGCCGCTGCCGCTGCTGGGGTCTCTGCATTACCACCAGAGGAGGCGGTGGCCGCACCTGCTGTTCCAGCAGTCCCACACGGACAGCCACGCAGCCACAACTTGGTCAGATACACCAAGCCCTCTTGTACCAGCGAGCCATCTGAGCTCTCCTGCCCCACGTTTTCCTCTGTCTCCAGACTGTTGCTGAGGTTGGAAGACGGGCAGCGGCGTGGGCGGCGGTGGGGCTGCAGCTGGCGCAGCACTTCACGAGGCTCCACTGCGGTAGAGGAGAGATCCAACTCGCTCAGCCAACGCATCCGCGCCAGGGTAGCGAAGCCACCGTTATCGCAATCTTGTTCATCGTTCTTGTCTGTCAGCAGAGGACAGCGTGCGAGATGCAACAGACACAAGTGTGGGCAGAAGGACAAGAAGGGAAAGGTGGTCTCGTTCGTGAGAGCAGCTGCTTCCGTGACGCGCAGGGTGTGTAAGGCCTCGCGCGATACCGCCGCCTCTGCAGCCGCAACCCGCAGTGGCAGAAACGACAGCGAAGTTACTTCTGGACACCGTTGCAGCAGGACAACTTCTAGCGAAGGGCAGTAAGAGAGAAAGCTGCAGCCTTTGGTGGTGATGGCCGTGTGGCTGAGGTCGACAAAGAGCAGCGTTTGGAAGAATTTGGGCAGTGCGTACTTCGCATTCGTCGTAGTAGTCGTTGTGCTATTTGTGTCGCCTGCAGGTCCGCACCAACCAGAGAGATCCGTCACTCGAGTGCTGCCAAGTTGTAAAATCTCGAGATGCGTGCAGCTCCGTAGCGCGGGCACCACCTCCGCCTCACTCACGTCGGTGTGGTAGACATCGATCTCACGCAGTTGTTGCAGCGGATGGAGCGCCGTCAGGTCTCGCAGTTTGTCACAGGAGCGGAACAGCAACTGCACCATACAGGTGTTCACATTATTATTATTATTATCACCATTGTTGTTGTTGTTGGTGTAGAAGCACTGCGGCGGCAGCGCTTGGCTCGCGAGTGCTTTACTCTCTCCACAGTCAAGACCCTCCAAGCGAGGGGGCAGCCGCGTCGGCAGCTGCGCCAGCCGCGGGCACTCCCGCAGCACGAGCTGACGCAAGCAGGCACACTCCGATAGTCCCTGCAGCCCTTCTGTCCGCACTCCTGTCGCCGAGAGGTCGAGCTCCTCCAGCTCCGGCAGCTGCGGCAGCACCGCTCGCAGGTCCTCGACTCCGCGGCAGCCCCGCAGCGAGAGCACGCGCAGGGCAGGGAAGAGCGCGAGCGAGGCCAGCCGGCGCTGCGCGAGCGCTGTGTACTCCACCATGAGCACCTGCAGCGACACCTGCAAGGGCTCGAGGGGGAGCACGCCCGGTGGAGCCGGGAGCTGAAGGAAGGAAGGGTGGTCCAGCGCGGCCTGGAGAGAGCGCTCGGCCTCCGCCACAAGAGGGGCGGTGACGGTCAGCACCGTGCCGGCCGCGGTGCTCTCTGTCTGTGCGGCGTAGCCACCACCACTACCTGTGGACGTTTGTTGTTGTAGTAGTTGCTGTTGTTGTTGTTGTTGGGCGGCAGTTTCGCGGCAAGCAAGCGGTGGTGGTCGCAGCAGCCACTCCACATCCGCGAGGGCCTTGCAGTGGTTGAGGCGTAGCACCTGCAGCCGACCACAGCCGCCCAGCGCTGCGAAGTGTGTCACGGGCACCGCCGTCAGCGACAGATCGAGCTCCTTCAGGTACTGCAGCGACGGTGCGAAGGCCAGCGTGGTGATTTGTCGGCACCCCTCGAGCGAAAGGGTCTGCAGGCTTTCCAACTTGGGCAAGTCGGCGTGGGTGTCCACGTCGCTGACGGCAGTGTAGGAGAGGTCGAGCTCTTGCAGTGTATGTGACCAGTTGGGCTTCTTCTGTTGTTTTGTTTTTGTTGAAGTGGTGGTAGATCGTTGCTGGATGTATTCGCGGAGCGAAGAAGCAGAAGTGCTCTGTTTCATGCCACGTGTATTTGTTGTGGTAAGTGTTGTCACGGCTGGCAAGCTCGATGGAGGAGCGGGTGGAGGTGGCGTAACGGTGGTGGTGCCGTCGTTACTTTTATTATTGGTCGTGTTGGTGGATTTGAGTGTTGTTGTCGTGGCAGCAGCGGCACCTTCCTTATTCACCATCACCTTTTTATAAAATGTAGGCAGCTTGGGCGGCGGCGGCGGGCGCTTGGGTGTCGTCTCTGGCGGAGGGGTAGCAGGCGGCGTCTGCAGCGGATCTACATGTACACGAGGCACAGCACTATAATTATTATTGTTATGATCAGGATTTCCGTCATGCGTGTGAGCGTAATTGCTGCTGTTGTTATCTTCTTCTCCCCCTCCACTATTACCACCACCACCTTCACGCCGACGGGACGAGAGGCTGCCCATGCTGCTACTGTTCACACGCGACAAGCCGCGGGTAGAGCAAGAAGACATGGCGGTGCCGTCGTTCACATTCGTGAGCTGTCGGCTCGCGGTGCGACTGCTCTGATAGAACTCTTTAAAGGCACTGGCCGCTGGTGTCAGCTCCGAGGCCCCTGCAGAGGTCACCAACGACGACGACGACGGCGTCGGACAGAGAAAATGCGTATTCTCAATGTTATAGCTCATCGACACGGACAGCCGCACGACATCGCGGCAGTGGCGCGAGAGGCTGTACAGCTGCTTGGCGTTGTAGCTCGTGTTCTGGAGGGAGATGGAGCGTAGCTGTGGGTGGCCGTGTAGCAGCAGCCCAAGCTCGCCGCTGGGGGCGGCGGTTGGGTCTGTCTCTTCTGGACTTTTTCCACCGGGTGCAGCCTGCACTGTCACCTCCGCCAAGTGCTGAAAGGAACTAATGCTCTTCTTCTGCTTTGCAGGTGATCCTGTCTTCTCTTCTTCTTGCTGTTGTTGTTGTACATTTTCCTCTTCCATTTTGTCTTCCTTCTCTTCTGCTTCTTGCAGAATAGTGGCTACTCGCTTCAACTGGTCTTCGTTATAGTTCAAAAAGCACATGGACACACGTAGGTCACTGCTCTTGAGGATCCACCACATGGCCAACTGCAGCGCATCGAGCGAAGGGCAAGAAGCAGCAATAGCACCAGCACCAGCAGCACCGGGAGGGCGACGGCGGCCACCGCCACCACTACTGCTTGGTGGTGCCGGCGGGATGGGCGCTGAGCCCCACTTGGGTGTAGCCGGTGGCTGCGGCGGTAGCAGCGGTGTCATGGTCCCTGTGCTACTCTCTGGCTGTATGACGGGTGAGCCTGCAGCGGTCGTGATGGTGGTGGTCGTGGGTGAGGTTGTGTTGGAGGTACTGCTCGCACCGCTGCTGAAGATATCAGAGGTGCCAGACGGTGGCAGCGGTGGCAACGGCCTGCCCTGCATACGCCTCTGAAAGCCGCCACCACCTGTAGAGCTGCTAGTGTTGTTGGCTTCGACCTTGTTCACAGCACGAGAAACAACCACAAGGACGTGACGGTCCATCGCGAGAGAAGGCGCAGAGAGACGGGGAAGCACATACTGTCGCTCGCGTGCATCTTGTGCGTCCTTCTCTTCCCACTACTCCGATGTTGCTGCAGCGCACGGGTTGGTATTTCTAACAGCTGCAAGTGACGCGCAGAGAGACCGCGGCCGACGTACAAGTTGCCGTCTTTAGAGAAGAAGAGGGAGTTCTTGCTGGTACTTTTGTTGCGCAGCGAAGACGGCAGTGGCTGGGTGTTCATACCATAATAGCCGCTATCGTCATCAAACACATTGCCTCCTCTTTCTTGTCCTTCTTCTTCACCATCCTCTTCTTCTTCTCCTTCACCTTCTCCTTCCTCCTCCTCCTCCACCAGATCCCCATCTGCGTTCACAAAAAAGAAGTGGCTGTCCGGCGCCGGCGCCTCTGCGCTCCCTTGCAGCGGCGGGGCCCGCCCGGCGTCACCACCTGCGCTGTACAGACGCCGCAGCGGCGGCTCTGTCTGAGGGTCGACCACACGCAGCAGCAGCCCACCGTGCGGAGGCAGGGCACAGCCTTGCGGGCGCTCCTCCATGAGCCGGCGGCAGAGAGGGCCAGCAGCGAGAAAGGCCAGGAGGGGGAGCTCACCGACCGAAGTTGGGCTAGCAGCAGTAGCGGGAGTCGTGGTACTACTAATAGTAGTGGTGGCAGTGATGTCACGAATAGGAGCAATGTAAGATGTAACTATCGCAAGGGCAGAGAGACCGATCGATGTCATTTTCCTCCTTTTTTTTTATATTTAGCTCTTAAACTCTAATATGTGTATGTTTTAAAATATGTATATTCCAAACAGAATTAAATCTATTAGCAAACTTTGCGGGAGGGAAATGAGGGAGAGAAGACAAGTAAATAAAAATTTAGAAAAAAAAAATACTTAGCATGGCAGCAAAAAAATACAACAAAAAAAGCAGAGAAGCATGAATATTTATTTAAATAGTACTGTTAATTCCTATTATGACTAAAATAATTTTGACGCAAGTAAAAAGAACGAAACGCAATAGAAATGAGTAAAAAGTAAAATATTGTGCGTGGCACGAAAAAGAGGGGGAAAAAAAAACGAGGGGAAAAATGTTCGCGTAAAAAAATAAAAATAAAAACATATAGATGTATATGTATGTTATGTTTTGTTTGTTTGATCGTTTATTTTGTAAGTGCTGCTTCATAGTGATGAAACACGCCCTTCTCGCACAGACTTCATATACGGCCCCAAGTGCTCTGCCGTAGATAGTTTCTCCCACAGCAGCGTATTTAGGGCAACCGCCACCACTACAGCACCATTATCCTCCTCCACCTTCGCCTTCGCATCTGAAGAAGTAGTAGAAGTACAAGGAAGTGGTTTCGGGTGCGGCAGCACATACGCCAAACCGTCCAGCAAGGAGATGCGCGTAAAGGGCGTGCCCACAAACACCGGCGCGACCCCGCCCAGCCGCATCCCGCCGTACATATCAAACTTATTCCACGCGCTCAGCATAAAGCCGCCATACTGAAACTTGCTGCACACACGCGACGGGGTCTCCTGCGCGGCCACCCAGCGCAGCTGCTGCTGCAGCGCCGGCTCGGACAGGTGCTCCGAGCGTATCATGTTGTGGATGGCGGTCGCGACGGTGGGGAGCGCGCCGGCGCTGAGCGCCTCCTCTGGCAGCGGGCCGCAGGCAGAGATGACCCCGACAGGGAAGTAGCGCTCCGGCGACGATGGCAGCACGCGCGCGCGAATGTCCACAGGGGAGAGGTAATAGTGCGCGCCAGGCATGTTCAAGCGCTCGTGGCGGACTTGGTAGATGTGGGTAGCGAGAAAGGCCCCGAGGGCCTCGAACGTCGACACCCAGCTGCCGCCGTCCTGGCTCGTGCACTGTTGCTTGATGGCTGCCAGCTGCGCCGCGGTGAAGTACAGCTCGCGGCCCTGGATCTCAGGCGGTGGCGGCGGGATCGGCTGCGGACCTGGTGGCGGCAGCGGCGCGAGCTGCAGCAGTGGCGGGTCGTAAGCCCGCGCGGCGGCGAGCACCTCCGGAGGCGACATGGTCGCGAAGCCAGAGAGGCACGGGGTAAGGTGTGGTAGCGGTGGTGGCCGGGACAGCGAGGACGCGACGGTACTGCTGCCGCTCACCTTCGCCGCCACCGCATTGCAGTGCCAGACCAAATCCTGCGCGAACTGGAAGAAGCCCGCCCCGTCGCAGAGCGTGTGTAAGATGCGGATGGCAAGCGCCACACCACCGCACGCGAAGCGGGTGTGCTGCACCACTAAGGGCGGCGCCTCCGTCACGGCCTCTGGCGTCACGGGCAGCGGTGGGAGGAGGGCGTTGCCACCGCAGGGCAGATCCAACAAAGAGAGACACGACGACGAAGAGGAAGGAGCGGAGGGAGGCCCCGCCAGGCTCGCTAGCGTGTGGCTGCACTGCGCCTCCCTGTACAGCGCCCCTTCGCCAAAATGCGCGACTGTCAGCACACCGCTATCCCCTATCACAAGACGGCCTGTAAGATGGGGATAGTCGTTCAGCGCGTGTCCGAGCGCCAGGCGCAGGTGCTCAGGGGGCAGCACCTCCACCGCCGCAGGAGGGTACACAAAGATCACCTGAATCGGGATCTGTGGCGCGATCAGCTGACCAAGGGGGCCGACCTTGTAGGGTGACGTCGGCAGTCGCGTCAGGTCCGCGCAGCCGACAATGTGGTCCATGACGGTCTCCACGGAAGGATCCACTTCCTTATAGTAGGTGGAGGAGATGTAAGCAGTTTCCTTGGACATGGTGTATTGGTGAAAAATATAGTTCGGTGAGGGACAATACGATTGTAGTTGTTGTTGTTGTTGTTGTTTTTGTTTTTTGTTTACCTTGTTTGTGATGGTCGTTTTAAGAGATGTGTGTAGAGTGATAGAAGCGTGTAAAATAAATAAGCATTTGGAGAAGCGATACATACTTTCATTCCTAGTTTGTTTTTTTCTGCTTGTAGACATAAAATCGACAAAGATAAAGAGGAAAGAAAAAAAAATGAAGTCAGAATGAATGTAGGGAATCGTACAAAAATTAGTAGACGATATAATATGTGAGCACAGATACTATGTTGTTGTGTTTTCTTTTTCTTTTTTTTCTGTGTGTGTGATTGATTGATTCACTTTCAGCAATGCATGTGTGGGTATCTGTTTTTAGGTGCTTGCAGCAACCCGTTTTGCCAACAACAGCGGCCACTGTCGAATGCCAGACAGCACGCGGTGCGTCGCGCTCTGCGGCAGCACGCCCGCCAGCGTCGCCGCGTCCACCACCTGCGCCCGCCACAGCTGATACGCATGCACCACAGCTGCCACGTCCTCCCGCGTCGCCTCGTCCTCCTCGAGCGCCTCGCTGTCGAGGACGAGGTTGGTCATGGGGCTCGTGAGCGCGCCGGACTGCCACCACGTGAGGATGGACTCGCGCTCGTACACGAAGTGGTCCTTTGCGCGCACGGGGTCCGTCATGAGCGTGCGCGAGATGGGGCAGAAGAGCTCTGGCGCGGCGGGGATGCCGATGCACCAGCTGCGCAGCACGCCGCCGCGCTCCTTCTCCGGTGGGTTCGGCGTCAGGTGCTCCGCCGCGAGCACGTCCTCCAGCGCCACCTCCACCACCCCCGCGTTGGGCTGCGCGACATCGACGAGCAGGGACGGCACACACAAGGGCGGCAGAGGCTCGCCCACCAGCCGCGCGAGCCACGGCCACACGCGGTGGAGGTAGCGCAGCGGCTGCGCCCGCTCCACCCGCGCGAGGGCGGTGCCGACCAGGGCGCCGCCGGCGAAGGCGGTCACGCACGAGAACTGAATGGTCGACGCCCCAAAGACGTGCGTGAGCGTCGCCGGGTGCGCGTCATTGCGCTGCCGCTCCGCCAGCAGCTTCGCATTCCACAAGGACAAGGGCAAGAAGTAGGCAAGCACGTCCACCAGCTTGAGGCACAGGGCCTGCAGCGACGGGTAGCGGCCGAGGCGCACCGCCACGACCTCGAAGGCGATGTTCGCCAGCGCCACGTAGGCATCCCCGCGGATGGAGCAGTAGCCGCAGCGGAAGCCGCTGAGGGCGAAGGCGAAGCCGCCACCACCGCACATGTACGCGACCGCGTTCGCTCGCGTGAGGTGCTCGGACTCCCGCGGCGTCTCCAGCCCGCGCGCAAGCTCCTCCACATCGGAGCCCAGCTCGCCGCTGATGTTGCTCGCGGTCCGAGACGAGAACTGCAGCACGCGCTGCAGCACGGGCAGCAGCGAGGTCCAGTAGAAGGGCCGCCACGACCCTTCGCCGCTCATGCGCTCCACGAGCGAGAGGAAGAGCAGGTTGCCGACGCCGGCGCCCAGAAAAGCGCCCATCGTCTCCCGGAAGGCGATGTACGGGCTGGTGCCGCGCCGCTCCATACTGCTCATGTAGCTGTAGGACTCCAAACTGCGCAGGACCTCCATCAGGTCTGGGATCACAAAGGCCGAAAAGAAGCAGGTGAGCAGAAGAGACTGGGAGGAGCGGGGGCCCGAGTTATTACTGTTACTGGTGGTGTTGATGGCGGGGCCACTCTCTGACGCATCCTTATACGGGTTGTGGGTGAAGGCTAAATGGAAGAGATGAAGTGCGGTCCCTAGCTGTGAACGCGGCCGTGGTGCTCTACCTCCGCTGGAGGTTCCCTCCTCACTTGGGATGCCAGGGAACTCACGCACGTACGGAAAAGACATGGCGTACAAACGAATGAGGTTCGGCCGCTGGCTGACGGCGACGGCAGAGCAGAGCCAGACGGCCACCGGCAGCGCGCGCCAGAAGAGGGGCTGCTGGCAGAGATGGAGGATGTGGTGTGCGAGCCAATGAGAGCGGCGGGGCGGGGGCGCGTTGGGGGAGGAAGGGGAGGCAGGCGGCCTTCCTGCTTCTTGCAGCGCTGCTGCTGCTGCTGCTGCTTCCATTTGTAGTTAAATGTTGTTTGTGTTTGTGTTTTTGTAAATATATAGATGGGTTTACTAATGGAATAGTAGTAAAAGCACAGAAAGCGTTGACAGGAAAAAAAAAGGGGAAAGAAAGAAAAAGGTAAAGTCGCTATATCAACTTCTCTCTATTGCCAGGATCTGGAAGAAGAAGAAAGGGAGAGAAAGTATCAGCCAGATAGATAAGTGGGCATTGCATCTGCACACAGGCATTATATGTGTTTGACAAAGAGCAAATAAGCAAAAAGGAGAAGAAGAAAATATGTTTATGATGTTGTTTTTTATGTGTATGTGAGTTATTATTCCTTCTTCGAAGGAAGGATCGGCTGCAACGTCAGCGTAGCCTCGTCGCCCAGCAACTGCGGCAGCAACGAGGCGCAGGCCGTGTTCACATTCAGCGATACCTCTGACGCTGTCAGCTGCACGAGCCGCCGCTGCTGGTAGGCACGCCGGGCAAGCTCTCCTGTCTCCTCCTCCTCTACCTCTTTATGATGTTGCTGTTCTGGTGCATGACTCGCTCGCAGCCGCCGCTGCCGTGGAGACGAAATGTGGGCCGTGTGCGTGCACTGCTGTACACACGCCGGTGAGAGCCCCTTGTCTTCATTACCGAGCAGCAACATCCGCAGCGTCGGCCCTTTGTTCATCTTGTTTTCCTCTGTTGTAGTGGCTGTGGTGGTGGTTTCTTGCGGTGGTGCCGCCGTACTAGCAATCAGTTGTAGATGCATCGAAGAAGGTGTTGTTCCTGTAGTTGTGGTTGTGGTTGTTGTTGTTGTGGCTTCTCCTTCCGCAAAGGAGGCTTGCAGCGCCGTCCAATCTGCCAACGTGTGCTTCAAAAAGTCCGCCGTGCTCACAGATGGGAAGCAGCGGTATACCCGCATATGCTCCAGCAGCCCCGCGCTCGACCGTGCGACCGCCGCCGTGCAGTGTGCCGAGTCATGAGAGAGCACTACCTCATCCACGCCATAAAAGTACCCCGTGCGGATAATAGTTCCGACATTTGTAGGGTCAACAATGTGATCTAAAAACAGCACCGTGTAGTTACGCCCACTAGACGAAGACGAAGCAGAAAGTTGTTGCTCTTGTTGTTGTTCTTGTAGCCAGGTCTGTATGCCCTCCAACTCGATTCCACTACTGATCTTCTTTTCCTCAAACTGTCCCACTTCCAGCACCACATTTTGGTTCCGTCGGTCGCCGCACAGCTGCACCAGCTCTTTACGGGGTACATACCGAATAGGCACCTCTAACAGTTTGGCTATCGCTGCAATGCGGTGTAAGTTGAAGTATTGTTTCGGGATCACTTTTTTCTTTTTGCTTCCATTCTCTGGTGATGTTGCACTAGTAGTTGTAGTTGTTGCTTCATCTTGTTCAATGCTAAAATCACGGATGTATAAGCAGTTCAGTTGTGACCGGTGAGGATGAGAAGCCTTCATTCCAACAACAGCAGTACTACCACTACTACTATTATCACTTGTACTAGAAGATTATATGAAGCAGCAAACTCTTTTAAAGTGTGCAGCACCGCATGCGTGCCGCAGAGACGGTCGAAGCCAGAAGGCGGAGGACGAGGGATAGGGGCCCAACGGTGACCGCGGCTCTTATTCATAGTGAGGCACCAGAGCGTTTGGCGTAGCATTCTGGAAGAAGAGGGCGAACTGAATTTACTAAATATTAATAATAATGAATAAGGAGAAATGTACTTTAAATCAGGAAGAGGAAGAGAACATATTCAAAAAATGCTTTAAAGTATTGCTCACATTTATTTTATTTTTCGTTGTCATTTTGTGTTTGACGCAGAATACCTGCTTTATGCAATAGAGTAATATGAGTTATTTTTTTTTTTTTTGTAACTAGTGGTTGTGACGGAGAGAAAAATTTATTATTATAAGTGAAAGGTAAAAATACACTAAAAATCAAATACGATCAACAAAGAGAACACTCGTTCTCACTCCCACACACCTAAACACGCCTTTTTTAGTTTCTTATTTTCTTTTTGTTTGTTAAATTTTCTTTTGTTTGTTTAAATATAAATATAGAGAGATAATGGTTGTTTTGTGTTTTTTGTTATTACCTTTGTTTATTCTTATTATCGGGCCACCTTGGGCATCAGCGAGACATAGTTCTGCAATATCGCGCGCCAGCTACCCTTATACTTCCGCAAGATCTTCATGTTAAACCGAGACGCCATGTAAGCCATCTGGCCACGCTCCTTGATGCCGTACTGCGTCAGCCGCGCGTGATGGTCTAGCTCCTCCATCACTTGCAGCCGCCGCTCCTTCAAGAACTTCGTCACGTCATCACCCGCCGCGATGGCGCGCGCGAGGCCGAAGCAGTCACTGAACCCCTGCGCGTCAGAGATGTCCACGGCGTCAAAGCAGGAGCCATGCGCCGCGTGAGCAATCTTCACGACACGGCCGCCGCCCTCGGTCCAGTGCGGCATGAGATAGATAGGAGAGCGGTACACCAGCGCGCTGGACTTGGTGAAGTTCTGCTGCATGTGCGTGAACATGGGCCGGAACATGGTATGCGAGACGTACCCAGGCACGCCCGCCGTCCAGTGCTGGATGACATCATCCCAGAACTGCTTGGTGCTCGTGCTCTTGAGGCGGGGGTCGCTTGTCCCGTCGGGAATGGTCAGCGACACATTGTAGAAGAGCTTCGTGGCCATCATCGTCGGCCGCACGGTCATCTTGGCATCGCGCGGCGTCAGCAGCTCCACGATCTCCTGCGAGCCTGGCGTGAAGCGCTTCTCGTACTTGCCGAGCTCCGGCAGCGGCGGCACGCACACCTCGAGCCACCGCACCGCCTTGGCGTAGTTCTCCTTGAACTTCTCGGCGTTCTCAGCGCGCTGCTGCAGCTCCTCGTTGGAGATGGTGAGCTCCGGCACGAGGTCTTGATCGCGCGCCGTGCAGATGACGCCCAAGTAGTCTTGGTGCACCCCGCTCGCGAAGCGCACACGCACGCCACCATTGTCGAGGGCCTCTAAGCCGCCCTTGTCGATCTCGGCCTTAGGCAGGAGGTGGCAGCTGTGCGTGCCGATGCTGCACAGCGACAGCAGCGCCGCCTCCACCTTGAGACGGTCGCAGCAGAAGAAGGTCGGGCTCTCGCCCTTCTCACGGAACTCGTTCAAGTCGATATCGCACATATCATTACCAACATGGTCGAAGGTGAGGATGCGGCCGACGACGCTACCAGACGGCACCGAGACGTTCAACACATCGCCCATCAGCTGCGTTACAGACGGCGTCAGCACAATCGTGCCGCGGTCCATGTCGGACGTAGAGGGGTGGTGGGCCAGGTCGCAGCCGAGCCCATGGGTGCGCAGACACAGCGCCATAAACGGCGCCATGAGGCCATCTCCCACCACGAGGTACTTCCCGCCAGCGCTGAGGTCGCCCCCTTGCTGGATGTACTGCCCGAGCTCCGTGTTGCGGCGGGCGCCGAAAGAAGTTAAAGCGTGGGCGCGGTGGGACGGGCTGCGTGTCGTGGCGACGGCGTGCTGCTGCTGCTGTTGGCGTTTGCCGCCGGCGGCGAGGGCGCGGCTGCCGAAGAGCTGCAGACGGCGGGCCTGATCGGCCTCGCGCTGCTTTGCTACCGTGTGCACCGGCTGCTCCGCCACCTCTACCACGTGGCCATCACTGCTGCTAGCAGAAGTAGAGGTGGGGCTAGTGGCCTTGGGCGCTGCCTTACTAGTGGTTTTGTTGTTGTTGTTGCTATTGCTAGGCGCCTCTGTGGTGGTGGAGGGCTTCTTTTGAGTTTCGCTAGTGGTGGTGTTGGTGGTGGTGGGTGCCTCCGGCTTCGTATCTTTGGGAGACATGGTAAAGTATGTAAATGAATTAATAAGTGACGATCAACTACAAAAAAATAAAAACAAAAAATGTAATGATGTGCTAAGGCAGAAAGCAAAAGAAGGAAAGAACGGTCCGTTTGTAATGTCGAAGATGTAGGAACGTCAAAAGACAGAGGATGAAAAAAGGATAGCATGTGAAAAAGATGGAAAGCAAAAAATTGTGAAATAGTTTGTGTTGTTGTTATTAAGTGTGGTTACTGTAATAATAATAATGTAAAAAGCTGTAATGAACAAGAGCTGTGATGCGACTGCTGTTGCTGCTTCTCTCACTCTTTCTTCTTCTGCTTCTCTTCTTGATCCTCCTTCTCCTTTTCCGCCCGCAGCTCCGCCTCCACCTGCTGACAGTAGGCCTCACTCTGCAGCACCACCATCCGGTCCTGCTCCTCCACCGGCATCAACTTCCACGCCTCGCAGAGCCACCGCACGACATTAATCGTGTTCAAGTCCTCCCCTTCACAGAAGGGGTTCAGCAGCGGCAGCTCGCCATAGTACTTGGCAAAACTACGCGCAATCGTACCCTGCACCTCCTGGAACGTCCGACAGTAAAAGTTTTGCGCGAGGAGGTAGCCGTGGACCTGCCAGTACAGCACGGGAGGAATGATCTCTTTATAGTCCCCGCCGTGGTCGATAAAGTACTGCTGGAGCTCCTCGTTATGCTCCAGCAAACCAGTATGCCGTATGTACGTATACGAGAACTTCTCCATGGACCGCGCGGCTAGGTTTACCATAAAATCACACTCCTGTTGAAAGAGCTCCTCGTCGAAGCCGAGCGAGATGCGCAGCCGCGGCCGGCGGCGGTACTCCGGCTCGTGGTTAATATCTGCTCCCGTTTGGATGTTGTCCATGGCCTCCCTGGACGCCCCAAGCGCGAGCATCATGTGCTGCCGATCGCGGAAGACGATATCGATGCGGTTCTTGCGCGGCATCAGGCTGCATGTGCCCAACTTCTCCTGCAGCTTCTTGGCGAAGGTGGACACGTACTGGGGGTCCTGCGCGGCGAGGGCGGGGTCCGTCAGTGAGGAGTTGATGAGCATGTCGCATTGAAATGGTTTCCGCTGCTTCACGAAGGCGGCGAGGTGGGCCTGTGGGCCGGCCACCTCGCGCAGGGCGTCGTGGACGAGGAGGTAGCGGTTGCGGGAGAGGTGGGAGAAGGCGCTCATCTACTAGTAAACTAAAAAAAAAAAAAATACAAATAGACCTACACACCTATATATACAAAAAAGGATAGAAGGAGGAAAAAGTTATAATATTTTGTTCTTTAATGAGCAAATAGTAGTAGAAATTATAGCACCTTATACTCGTTAAAGTCAGTGTATATATTGTTTTTTGTTTGTTTTTGATTTTGTATGTATAACCAAACAGTAAAAACAATCGCAGAAAAAAGAAGAATAATCTATCGAACAACTTGTGTGTGTGTGTGTGTGTGGATGTTGTTATTGTTTTATTCTCTCACAAGAAAAATCTATAATAATAATAATCTGTCTACAAATAACAAGTGTAAAGAAAAGAAAGAAGAAAAAAGAGTTACGTCTTGTCGTCGTCTGCTCCAGCTCTCTAGTATGAATGTCAGCTTACTGGATACGCTGCACGAACCCTCGCACCACCATATCATCCAGACTATCCACATTCTCTAGCAGCACATTGTGCTCGTTCGCTAAAAACAGAATTGAAAAGAAGAAGAACGCGGGCGAGAGGGTGCCCGTGGAGGAGATGGACGGCACGGCAGGGAGCACGCTGCGCACGACATCCGTGAAATGCGGCAGGTCCTCCATCCGGGCGGTCTTGGTCGCAGTCGCGGTGGGCGTCTGCGAGCGGCTCTGCTCCTCCTCCTCGCTTTCCTCCGCGTCGGAGTCCGCATCTCTGCCGCGCTTGCCGAGCCCTTGCGGCCCCTTGCCGGCGTTCTCGCGCCGCTCGAGCAGCACCTTCGCCGCGTGCTGCTTCAGTAGCGCCTGCGCCGGTGGTGGCGAGCGCTGTCGGCGGCCACCGACATCGTTCGTGTGCTGCCCATCCTTGTGGCGTGGGTCCTCCATCCCTTCGGTGGCGATGAACGGGTTCTGCTGCACCTCCCGCTGGAGCGCCTGCCACATCGTCTCGCGCAGCTGCACGACGTCGACCTGGTTGGGCACCGTCACCTCCTGCGGCTGCAGCACCTTCGCCATCTCCAGCGGCTCCATCAGCGTCAGCTCGGAGTGGGTGGTGCTGCGGGCGGAGGGCGCCGCCATGGCCTGCGCGGCGTGCTGCGCGTCGAACTGCGCGACGAGCTGCATATTCTGCTTGTACACATCGGCCTCCTCGTCGTAGGCGTCGTCTGGTCCATCGCCGCCGTCGCCATAGTAGTCGTCCGTCTCCGCCCCGCCCGGGAAGAACTCCACCGGCATGTCCTGCAGGCCACCGTAGCCATCCCCAACAGCACCACCTCCTGCTCCGGTCGTGTCGCGCCGAGCCCCAGGGAGGGAGGCCGCGCTGCCATCCGAGTAGCGTTGATGATGGTGGTGAGAGGCGGACGGCCGCGCGTGGATGAGCTGGCCGCTGGCCGACTTGCGCAGCAGGTTCCACTGCGGCAGCGGCGTGGAGAAGACCTGAAAAAAGGCATTGATCTCGACTGGGTAGGGTAGGTGGCTGGGGAGGGTCTGGCCGGGCACCGGGGGCTGCGGCAGCAGCAGGCCGGCCTCCTCTGCGCAGTGGCGCTGCATGGCGCTCTGGGTGTAGCGCACGACCGCCTCCGGGGCATCACGGCCGACCACGAGCTCCTTCCCCAGTGGCGTGAGGAACTTGGTGCTCGTGGTGCTCTGCTTGAGCGGGTTGTCGCCGTCCTTCGCGGCGGCCTCGCGCTGCAGCAGCCGCAGCTCCTCCGTCGGGTCCGCCAACACTTTTTCAGGGAGGTCGAAGACCACCGTCTTCTCCTTCTTGGTGCGCTTGGCGGAGGCAGGAGAGCCTGGCTGCAGCAGCGAAGAGGACGCAGCACCTGCGCCTGCGCCAGACGCTCCTCCCGCGAAGAGATGGTTGCGCCGCAGCTTGCTCAGCTCCCCTCGGCCGGCCAGACTGCCGAACAGTGTCGCCGGCTGCTGCGTGAGCGGGCACCACTCGGACGGGTCCTCCGCCTCCAAGGCGAGCTGTGCGTGCGAGGTGAGGTAGTGGTCGACCTGCTCCATCGCATCGGCGCCGCTGACAAGCTGGCGGGCGGCGCGGCCGACATCGAGCGCGGACTCCCCTTGCGCACGGCGGCCCTCCACCTCTTCCTCCTCATCCTCACGGCCCCAGTCATCGCCACCGCCGCCACCCGTATCCCACCCATGGTCGTCATCGTCTGCATCGTTGGCTGGCGGCAGGAATGTCCCACCCCCTTGCGCGGTGTTGTTGTTGCTGTTGCTGCTGCCGTCCGCACGGGCCGGAGAGGCGCGACGGCTGCCTTGAGAAAGGGTCGTCCCACGCTCCTCCTCCTTCACAGGGGGCAGCGCCAGCAGCGGGTCGACCATCATGCTTCCGCGCTGCGAGGTCGCGTTGGACTTATTGCTGCTGCGGCGGGCACTGTTGCGCTGTTGGGCGGTAGCTTCTTCAGCGGTGGCGACGATGGGTGCCTCGTAGGCCGGCAAGTCCTCTACTTGCGTGTTGACATTCAGGTCTTCCTCCTCCGGTGCCGGCAGTGTCAGGCGGCCGGTCACGCCGTCCTCCTCTTCATTTTGTTGTTGTTGCACTTGGGTAGAGTGGCGACGGCTGCCTTTGGAGCTGCGACGGCTGTCCCGCAGCGGCTGCCCTGGACCCTCCCGACGAGAATAGTCCACATCGAGAATGTAGTTACCCGCCGACCCCAACGGTGCATTGTGGACGAGCAGACCGTGCGCGTTGCCTTGGTCAAACTTCTCGGTGATGGCGCGGAACTGCGCGTTCATGCCGCTCAGCGTCAGCGACGTCTTGGACTTGCTGTCGAGATTGATCTCCTTCGTGTCCACGGCGAGCGTGCGCGTCATGACACGGTTTCGGTTGTTGTTCTGCTTCTTCTTCTGCGAGCGGCCGTCCTCTCCCTCCGCCCCCTCTTCGCCCTCCCGCGCCCCTTGGTCCCCGTCGTTCCCTTCCTCGACAGAGTTGTCGTTGCGCAGGAGGCGGCGCACCATCTGGTTGGACTGCATGTAGGTGCTGTCGACACGGCTCGTCCACACTTTGGAGCAGCCCTCCACCACCGTAGCCGCCTTCGCGAAGCCGCTGTAGTCATCCGTGTTGGAGCCCGCGCCCTCGAGCGTGCTCTCAATCGTGTGGATGATGCCTTCCAGCAGATCACTCGCCTCCCGACTCGCCCAGGCGTTCTTGGCCGTGATCTTACCTTCAATCGCCTGGTGTAGCGCAACGTCTAGGTCCTGCACCGTCTGGAAGCGCGGCCGCTGACGGGAAAGGACGACGGGTGTGCGCCCTTCAGACATCACACGCTGGCTGGGAAGCGGGGAGTCGCCCAGGCCACCGCCACCGCCAAATGGAGCAGTGCCGTCGTCAAAGACCACAGAGGGGCCGGCGGCGATGGTGTCTGGTGCCGCGTTCTCGCCGCGCTGGAGATAGCGACCTTCTCCAGCGTTCTGTTGTTGTTGCTTCTTCGACCTTGAGCTCATCTTTTTTTATTGCGTCGTAATAAGAATGAAAACAAAGAGAAGAACGAAGAAAAAAAAAAGGATAAAGAGAGATTCTATCTATGGAATATGATGAGAAAACAGTGTGGTTTCCACTGATCTATTAGTTTGCTTTTTGAAGGAAAGAGAAAAGGAAAGGAGTGAAAAAAAAAAATATGAGCATACATCAACAAATATCAACGAAGTCGTACATGACCACAAAAAGAAAAGTATCATAGCAAGATAATTAATGCGAAAAGATGCGAATTTAATGTTGTAAACAAGCACAAAGTATTAGTTAGTGAACAATGGTATTTTGTTTTGTATTTTTTTTTGTTGTTGTTGGTATTGTTGTATTTAATGTATACACTGACATACGCCTACATGTACGTCCGACCTCACTTTACTCTTACACTTGAAATAATAATGTCGTTTTCGAATTCGAAAAAAAAAAATAATAAAAACGGAGGGGAACAGAAGAACAAGCAAAAAGAAAAAAAAATACAGAAATAAAAGATTTATGATCAGATATTGGAGTCGCTGCCGTTTTGTTTGTGGGGTCAATACAATTAATTTTTTTTTCCTTTTTCAACTTTTCCCAACATTATCATCTCATTTATTGGCTGTTGCTAAACAGTTCGTTTTATTGCTTTTTTATTTTCCATTTTTCACTGTTGAGACTATTTCATTTTTCGTTTTTGTTTTTACAGGGTGTTCGGAAACTGCATCTGGTACAGCTTGTGCTGCAGATCACAGCTCTTGGAGAAGGCCAGCGTGACGCCCGCCACGCGGCTGGAGCGCACTGTCAGGCGCGTGACGATGCCCATATCCACCGAGTCTACATAGCACCGGCACGGCCGCTTGACAGAGTCAATCACCTCGAACTCGACTTGATCCTCTTGCTCCAGATGCGCGGGGCGCCACTGTGCAGGTGAGACGACATTGCTGCCGACCACCTGGATGAGCGGCGCGCCCACAGGCACAGGGGAGGCACCGAGGGCCTGGCTGTAGGCTGTGCTGCCGGCAGCGGTAGAGACCAGCACGCCATCGCCGCGCAGCCGCCGGATGCGCTCCTCGCCGTTCACCAAAATGCGAATCAGCGCCGTCTGCCCGCTCGCGCGCTCCACCCACGCGTCGTTAAACGCCAGCTCCGACAGCAGCACGCGCTCCCCCATCTCGGACTCCTGCTCCGCCTGGCAGTAGAGCATGGTGGTGCTGTGGAGCTTGAGCGGGGAGGAGAAGAGCTCCTCCAGCGTCGCGCAGTCGTTCAGGAGGTAGCCGACGTGGCCGGCGTTGATGCCGTAGAAGGGGATAAAGCGGTCCCAGTTCCGACGGATGCAGTGCATCATATAACCATCGCCGCCGATGGGCACGATGAGGTCCGGCTCGTCCCCGCTCTGACACTGAAACAGTTTCAGCTTCTCGTACTGCTCGCGGGCGAGGAGGTTGTTCTTGTCGTAGTGCAGTTCCAGCCGCGGCACGACGCCAGGGAAGGACATTACGGTACTGTCCTTCTGAATAAGCCCGCGACGGCCGCCCATGCCGCTGCCGCCGGCGCCAGCGCCGCCGCCGAGCACCGCTCCTGCGCCACCGAGCACATTCGCGGCGAGGCTGTTATTGCCGCCGGCTGCCGCACGGTAGCCGCCGCTGGCGGAGGTCTTGCGAGAGTCTTGGTACAGCCCGTGGCTGCTGATGTAGCGCTGAACACAGTCGCTGAGGATGCACTTGGGGTCGAGTTCGCGCTCCCATAGGGCGTGGCGGACATCGGCGCCGGTCGTGCGCACCACTGGGTGCACCTCCACCATCGGAATGAGAGGAGACATGAGGGCGTCGTCATCGTTATCATCACCATCATCATTGTCTTCCTCGACCTCCTGTGTTGCTTCTGATCCACCAGCAGCAGCGGCGGTAGTACCAGCATGGTGGGCAGCCGCAGCCGCGTCCGCCTCTGCCGCGGACATCATGCTGGTATTGAGGTGATAGCTATTGTTGTTGTTGTTGGCGTAGAGAGTGTTGGGTGGATACAGTTCTTCTATCAGTTGGCACACGTTGCGGGGTGCAAAGGAGTGGTACGTGCGGAGCACTTCGGATTCTGGAATGTCGCCTGCGCTGTTGTCATCCTCCTCCTCGTCCCCTCTGCAGTGGATGGACTTCTTCTCGTGTTCCTCCTGCGTCTTCGCGCTCGCGCTATTTTCTACTCCGGCACCTGTGATCGTGGTGTCTTTAGCGGCATTCACATGCGACGTATCTTGCTTGGGGGTCACTAACTTTTCTAACTTCTCGCGCACATCCTTATACTCGGAAAGCACATCCTTTGTTTTCGGTTCTGCTGCCTTCTCTTCCTCCTCTCCTGCCTTGATCGCCGCTACGACAGTCTTCTCCTTCTCCTTCTCTTTATTATTGCACAAGTACAGCATCGCCTTCTTGAGGGAGCTGTAGCCAGAAGTAGAGTGCGTGATGAACTCCAAGGAGCCGTCAGGCGCCACCTGGATATCTTCTCTGTTTTCATTATCCGTCGTGAGGGAGCGGGAGTGCAGCAACGAAGACACGGTAGCGGTTGGTTTCTGCTGCTGCTGCTGCTGTTTTTGTTGGAGGGAGTGTCCTTCTTCCTTCTGCGGTCGGCTGTTGATGTTGTTGCCGCCGGCGGCACCCGCACCGTGATGCTTGCGCCCGCGCGCTGCAGGACCGCCCGACGATGCCGCCGAGGCAGCGTTACCTAAATGATGATGATGGTGATGATGGGCTAGAGGATGGTGCTGGTGTCTATAGTACGACCGTGCAAGTGACTCTAACAGCGCCGACGAGGCCATCTCCGTCTCGCCCTCCTCCTCGTAGCTGATGCCCAGCCAGCTGATGCCAGCAGAGCCGGCGTAGGAGCGGCTGATCTCGACCGCGTCGTCGCCGCGGCCGCCGTGGGTGCGCCACCACCGCCCGCGCACACACTCCCGCATAGCCGGCACCGCCGCCGCCCCGTCGTCGTCCTCCTCCGCTCCGCCCTCTGCCCCTTGGTAGTCCTCGGGGGAGTAGGGCTGCTGCTTCTGGGGGTAGAAGAAGTTGTGCTCTGCGGCAGCGCTGTTGCTGCCGCTGTCCATGGCGCTGCCACTGCCGTCAGCTCTTTCCGGTAGATGGAGATGACGGTTGCAGCGGTAGTCCGAGATGCGGTGTAGCTGCTTCTGCGCCTTGCGGTAGTAGCGGCGCTCCGCCTCTGAGAGGTGCGGGCCGTCGGCCCCCGGCTGCTGGTACAGCTTGGAATAGAGAACGGAAGGGATACCCGTATAGTGTTCCTCATGCCGCTGCGTGAGCGCCGTCGGCGGGTAGCTCGTCGTCTGCAGCAGCAGCAGCGGCACGTGCATCTTGATATCACTAAAGTTGCGCCAGCTCTGCATCTCGTAGGCATCGTGCAGCCAGTGCACAAGCGCGGCGTTGGGGTGCATGTAGCAGAGCTCGGAGATGACAGGCATGGACTCGTCCGGGTGCTCCAGCGCCGTGAAGTCGATGTGCACGTGCGGCAGCCCGCGCGTTGCGAGCACAGCGAGGGCAGCGAGGTGGGTCGACTGTCGGAGGCTGACAGGGTAGCGCGTGTTGGGCACGAGGATGAGGTCATCGAAAGGGGTGAGCTGGCTGTCCTGGCGCAGACTACGCGCGAAGGAGTTCAGGTAGGAGAAGCTGGGCGGCACTAAGAGGCCATTACTACTGTTACTGCTAGTGTTACTATTATTATCACTATTACTAGCTTCAGAGGCTGTGGTTTTATCTTCCTTCTTCTGTTGCTCCTTCTTTTGGGAGCGGCGACGATGGTTGCCCATCTCGTCCTCCTCGAGGTCTAGTAATAGTCTAAAGATTTGCTGGTGTTGCAGCGTCGGCGGGTCCAGGTGCAGTGGGAAAATACCAACGCGTGAGGTCGGTGGTATGGTGGACGCGTAGCTGCACATCCAAGGCAGCGAACGCCGCAACATTATTCCTTTTTTTATTTGTTATTATTGTTTGCTTGTTTTTTTTCCTAAACAACAATTTAGTCTTATTGTTAATATCAATGTATATAGAAAAAAATAAAAGTAAAAACTAATATATAAAATATATGTATGAATAAAGAATAATGTAGTAAGTGTGTAAACTACTTACCGATTACACGGTAAGCTATAGAAAGTCAAATGAAGAGAAAGTAAAGAGAGAAGAGAATGGATTAAAGTGATTAAGAAAGCAATATATCTATCAAAAAAAAAAATGTGAATGTGAAAAATCAATAACAGTGAAATAGTAAGATATGTTTTTGTTTCTTGTGTGGATACAAAGTCAAGGATAAGAAAAAGAGTGTACAGAAAGAAGAGAAAAAAAAAAAAAAGAACGAGTAGTAC
>AUXN01000017.1:0-33367 GCA_000482125.1 Strigomonas galati
AACCAGTTCCACCAGCGGGAGCTGATTCGCCGCAAGTCGGCGTCGGTTCGCGCAGAGCAGGCAGGAGGAGGGGGAGGCCGCAGCACACCCTCCTACGGCTCTCCCGTTCACAGGCACGTCTTGACCATGACGTTTGACGGATCGGATGGCAACAGCGGCGCCATGTCTCCGTTAGAGCTGTCTCAGGCGCAGAGGGCGAAAAAGGCAGTGAAGCACAACGCAGCCTTGGCGGGGGAGGAGACCAAGTACTGGCAGGTGTTCAACGACCAGCAGCGCAAGGAGCTGCAGCAACTGACTGGAGTTATCGCGGCCGCCAAGCGCCAAGACCGATCGATACTGGAAAGGTCTCGACAGGAGCAATCGGGTGCGCCTGCAGCAGCAGCAGCAGCAGCAGCAGCAGCAGCGGTGCGGGAAGATTCGCCGAGGTCCAAAGTGGCCAAAGCGGGCGGCTACGCGGCGACCTTGTGCCAACTCAAGTACTCGGCCCCTGCTGCGCGGGCAGAGGTTCCCCATCCGTACCCGCGACAGCGCAAGCCGTCTCCCAAGATTACGGTCTCACAGAGGTCGACACCTCGGCCCACCTCCGCAAAGGCAACCGCAGTTGGGCCGAAAGGGCGACGAGCTGGGAAAGCGACAGATGCCTTCCCTTCTCACGCGCATCCTCATGAGCGCGACACGCGGCAGCAGTCTCCGCCACCAGCTGCGCCAAAGACTGTCGATGCAGCATCTGTGGCTGCGCTCCTCGGCATCCAATGGCCGCCTGCCGCCCCTCGTCAGCTCTACTTTGTCAACGGCACACGCCTCACTCCAGCACAAACAGCCAAGTTCAACGAGATGGTGCAGGTAGAGGCCGCAGCGGCCAAGACGCAGCAGCAGTACGAGAATCAACGGCTGGAGCACCACATGCGGAACAAGGAG
Source organism: Strigomonas galati (assembly GCA_000482125.1). Taxonomy (NCBI): domain Eukaryota; phylum Euglenozoa; class Kinetoplastea; order Trypanosomatida; family Trypanosomatidae; genus Strigomonas; species Strigomonas galati. Next base: position 919 of record AUXN01000017.1, read on the forward strand.
AGGCGTGTGCTGAGCCCGTCCAAGCTCCGCGAACCGTCTACCCCTTCAGGCGCTTCTCCCCTCGACCAACTCTACACCAACTGCACTGTGAAGCCAAGGCAGACCAACGCGCAACACAACGTGGGTGCGAAGCGCAGCCAGACTCTGCGCGAGGTGTTCGATTTTTTGGATGTCAACAACTCCCACGTGCTGCGCGCGGTCGATCTCCCTGTGCTGAAAAATCTGTTAGAAGATGAGATTGCACGTTTAGAGCCGCTCACAAAAGGCGAAGGGTTGGATGACGGAAAGCGAAACCAGAGAGGAGGTCCATCCGACCCGCTGTATCGCCGTCGTGGTAGTCTGCAGGAGCAGCTGACGCTGTTGCAGGAGGCACGCGCCTGTCAGTCGCTGCACCGCCGCGCGTGGAACCAGGTGAGCCGCGCCCGCAGCTCCTCCTCGGCGCGGCATGACAGTGAGGCGCTGGAGTGGGAGGACGAGGCCCAGACGGTGGAGAGAAAGAGGGAGGTGAAGCAGGCCCATGCCGTGCGCAAAGCGTTGCTGCACGCCTTTATCGTGAACATTGTCATCCCATTGCTACTGACAAGCTGCATTAACCAATTTGACTTCTCCACCTTCTGTGTTATTCTCTTTGCGTCCATTAATGGCCACAAAGTAGGTATATCAGAGGAAGGAAAGGTTTGGCGGCAAATTGTTAACCAGTACTTTGAAGTACTAAGTTCGTAGATAAAAAAATAAAAATAGAAAATAAAGACTCCATATATAAGCACGATCTATATAGAAAAGGTTGATGTATACTCCTATGAAGCTGTTTTAGAATTTTTTGACTTTCATTACTGTGACACATTTTTAGGATAGAGTAAAAATAAAACTTAACTGCATTTGTTCCTCTTTACAAATGACTGTGTAGCTTGATGATCTAATAATGATGATGTGACTCCTGCTCTCAATTTTTAACTATCCTGCATTCTCTCCTTGTTTGTCTCTGTTTTGTCTGTTCATACCAAGTGCATTAAATAGTATTTTTTTTTCTTTAGTAGCATCATTTGCTGTAAAATTACAAAACTTTTCCTGTGCCTTTTCATTTTTACTTTTTTTTTTCTCTCTCTCTTAGATGGATAAGGCACCCCATCCTTCCAACTGGGGCACCACTGACAGTCGCCAGGCACAGCAGCAGGGCGTCAGTGCCAGCAGCTCTACCGGAAGATCCTTTATAGATGTAAGCCCCACATGGCTTGCAACGGCGATGTACCAGCCGCCTCGTTGCCTCATTGAAGTTCATCGTCGGCAGGAGTCGCCACTGCCTGGGCAAGTAGAGTCCCAGGGACGCATGGCTGCCGCCTTCCCTTGCACTCCACTGGACTGCAAGGAGGAGGGCGCTTCTCCCTTCTACCCCTCACGTGCCTCCACCATTGGCTTCAACGACGAAAGCGAAAAGAACGGTGCCGGCCAAACGAGCATCATCTCTCCCACCTCCTCTGCCCCACCGCAGCTGAACAACACCACAGTTCTCTCGCAGCTGTCCCTCTCGGATGAAGGAGCGCAAGGCGCGACGGCACGACCCTCTAGCGCCTCGCGCACACCCTCCGCTGTCACCGGAAACATCAACAACCTCGCGAACACACCAGACGACAGGAGCATTCCACCGCGCCTGGAGACCTACACCAAGTCCAGCAGCACACGTCTGCCCTCTAGCGCGGATGTCAGTAGAACGACGGTAGCAACGCCTGGAGGCAGCGGCGACCGCAGCCCCATTCAGGGCAGTTGGAAGAAGAATAGCTCCTTGATCAGCGGATCTGACAATTCGCACATGACAGAGCGGGAGGAGACTAACATCTTCGCACGCGAGTCGCCGTCAACCACGCAGTACGCGTCCTCTAATGTGTTCTCTGGCTCCAGCCACAATATGGGCAACAACACTGTCGAAGCTTCTCCCACAGGCTCTCCGCTCTTCACCTTTAGAAGGCGAACAGGTGGTGGAAATCCGCTTCGGTCGACGGTGGACGCTATGTTTCATGCCAGCGGCGAAGGCTCACCCATCGGGATCGCGACACCACTCACCGGTAGCACCAACGAAGCTGTCACTCCCAAATACGACGCTGCCTTCAACTTTTTCTGCCCAGTAGAGAGATCAGATGGCGCGACCACCAACATGACATCGCCTCTCTCCAAGCTGGGCGAGACGGGAGACCGCACGGCGGTGATGCTGCACCAGTCGCACACAGTCACGATGCGTGGCTCACCGCCGAAAAGCGCCACCACGTTTGCCTGTGTGCCCTCCACCACTGCCAAGTCGCTGTTTTTTGATGCGCACGCGGGCTGCACGGCACAGCGCTCAGACAGTGACTTTAACCTCGAGCACCTGCGCGAGATCGACACGCAGGCGTTTCAGGCTGCTGCCTTTGATTCCACACAGCGCTTCTCTTCACCGCCTGCGCGACTGCCAACGCGCGCCTTCTCCAAGGACGACGTGGACGCCCCGCTGAGTGATACAGAGAACAGCCATGTAGGTGATGTGAACAGCAACGTGCCCGATGACGAGAACGCGGCAGCCATTAATAGCTTCACAAAGCGCCGCCGACTCTCTACGGTCAGTGTCGATGCCGACCCGCTCGCACGCAGCATCTCGCCGGTGCTTGCGGCAGGTGACAATGACTCTGTGGACGAAAACGAGACGGGTGACCGCACTCCAACAGGACCGTTTCTCTACGCCGAAAGTGAGCGTACGCCGGATCAGCTGACGCCGGACAAGCAAATGAATGACTCGCCGCACACGCCGCTCGACAATGTGTATCGCTCCCCGGCCATGTCTCAGATGCACGCAGCCACGGCGAGCCCTCAGCAGTTCACGCCACGCTATCTGTCCGTCGGCCCTGGCACGCCGCAGAAATCGTCGCACCGACCCAATGAGGCATCCACGTCGCCAGTGAACTTCGCGTTGAAGGTGATGAACATGAGCGCAGAGAATAGACAGTCGTGCACAAATATGAGTGTATCGCCAGGAGCCTCTCCTCGCGCCGCTAGCGTGTACGCCAATAGCATCTTCGAAGGCAATAATCAAAACATGCTAGTGGACTATCTGGCGCCTAGTCGTAATCCGTTTTCTGTGTATCGCATGTACACGGCCCCGTTCCAGCTCGGCAAGGCATATATTTCGCCCAAGACATTTCATGACTTACTCGCAGACAACCCACTGAGTGACGATGACGGGGATATGCTGCCGACGCTTCCACTGCGTGCGGATGCAGCGCTGATCATGTTTGCGCACACGGTGGTGGCCGCGCCCAAGGCGATGCCGAAAGAAGGCTGCAATGTGGAATGGACACCATCTGTAGGAACGCGCTCGATGGACCATTTAGAGACCGACAGTAGCCCGAACCGCAGCCGTGACGAAGTTGGCATGTCGTACAGCGCACCCGCCACGGACTCGCTGGAGAAGAATGTGGATCTCAGCATCATGTCGCAGGAGAACAATGCCCATTTCTACGGCAGCACACTCGCCCAGTGGCACCTGCAAACAGAGGAGCATGCTTCGATCTTGGTGACAGGTGCGAAGCGTCGTTTCTCTTCCTCCATGGCTACCGGCACCTGCAACAACACCCAAAACGTCGTCTTTTTAGAGGAGAGCGCGTCACAAGGGTACGAGCCAAGGCTGCACGCGTGCGGCAATACAGCAACGTTCCCCGATATGGCCCTCGCACATCATGAAGAGACCGTGCCGAAACGTGAAGGTACCTCGCCGATGGGCAACGGGAGTCATTACGGCATCTCAGCGTCACCTTCCGTCGCGCGCGGTGGCAGTAGTTGCGCGCGTCCGCCGGCACACATAGACGGCATCACTGCGTCGGGCTCTCCACGCGTGCTCCCCAACCGGAAGCTGTCGGCGGACACGAATGCCAGCTGCTCTATCATTCTCACAGCGCTGGAGGAGGCCAACTCAAGCAGCTTCTCTCCGCATACATTGCGGCGGAACCCGCTCTTCGGCAGTGAGGAAATGCCCAGCCCTTGTCGTACCGCAGGGCAGCGCGCACGAGTGGTGTCGATCAACGACGAAAGTTGTGAGTCGAGTCCAGGTTCGTGCCTGCGCCTGCGGCCACCGCCCATGCTGCTAGAGCCTGGCATCCCACACAATCTGATTGTCAAGCAGCCAAGCAAGAGCAACAGCAACACGCCTCTCAGCCCAAGTGGGTGCTCTGGTCTTCGCACGCCTCTCACTGACCGCAAGCTCAACTACCAAGACGACAAGGAAGGTAATGAAGGAGGGGAGGAAGAGGACGAGGAATCGCCAAATCCGAGACCAGTTTCAGATGAAGTGAATGGCAAAGCGATACCGCCACCTATTACTGCGATGACAGCAGCAGCAGCAGCAGCAGCAGCCCATACACGTCGCAAGGTGTACTTTGGTGACGGCAGCCTCAGCCCGTTAGAAGAGGAAGCTCCACCAGTGCCACCAACGTCTAGCGAACATGTAGGGAAGAAGCAGGGAGGAGATGCACACGCTGAGCCGGCGGTCGCACCCACGCCGGAAGATGCCTTCCTACAGCAGCTCTACAGAACACAAGGCTCACCTAGCAGCTCCCTCAGTCAGGCGTCCACCTTTGGCAAGCCCCTGCGCGTGCCCACGTCGCTGGCGTCGAGGCGGCACTCGTCAGGAGAGACAGCTCTCACGGATCTCCTCCCAGTCGAAATGAACAGCAGTTGGGCAGAGGAGCAGCAGCGGACCACAAAAGTGGCCCAAGAGGAAGAGTCTCCCGGAGACCGCTTCATGGAGCACCACCGGTACCAGTTTTTACACTACATTCCGGTGGGTGTCTGCGCCGCCGCGCCGCTCAACACGGAGACGCCGCAGCTGATGCAGTCGCTGCTGGTGCCGCTTCACAGCGACCGCAACGGTCTTGTGTGGCTCGTGCAGCACCGTCTTGATGGCATGCCCTACGCCGTGAAGGAGGTGCTCGTGGGAGAAGACCAGCTCTTCCACTTTAAACTCGAGTTGGAGATACTCAACCTGGCCAAGGACATTACGACGTTTTGGGGTCGTCAGGCCGATCGCCACATTGCGCGCTACTACAGCTGTTGCCGGTATCCGTGCCCCATGATAGAGAACCAGCGCGCGCACCGGCGGCCTCAGTCCATGACGGGCGGCAGCGCGGCGAGCCACCTTCCGCTTGGCAATGCGAACGCTTCCGTCTGCAGTTTCCTTGACCCCAATGCCAGCGCCAGCGTGCCGCAGGCACCCGCCATTGCCTACCTGCTGCAGACCGAGTACTTTCCGGAGGGCACCGTGTGGGAGTGGGTGATCGATCCCTTTGGTCGTCGCACTGCCTTTGCTGGCACTGGTGCTGCCGCGAACCCATTAGAGAAGTGTCCGTACGTGCCTGTGGCGGGAGATCAGTGGTCGTCCATCCTCACGCAGTGCCTCATGGGCTTGCAGGTGTTGCACGAGTATGGCTACGTACACGGTTATCCTTTGCTGTTCAACTTTTACATCCACGATCCAGACGGCGTCAAGCTGTCCAACTTTGGTGCCGCGCAAAAAGTGGAGAAGAAGACGACATCCCACTTCCCCGAGTATAATTTCTTTGACTGCGTGCCGCAGTACTTGCTGCCATCAGAGGAGAGCGAAAGCACGTTTGGCATGTACGAGACGGAGGTGTACGTGTTCTGCCAAGGTGTGCTCCTTCTCCTGTACCTCACAGAGGCTGATCAGTCTCTGCCCGTGATGGAAGTGAGCGACGAGGTGCACTTGGCTGCCTTTGCGGAGTTTATCGAAGTGGCTGTGCTTTCTGAAGATGCTCGTCCTTTTGTCGCTGGTTGCCCCATCAACCTCGTGCGCGTACTACACCGTGCGACGCAGGAGCCACGCACAGTTACGGAGCTGCTGACGGAGTTGCAACAAGTGGTGCGCAGCGAAGCGCCCTTGTGCGAGCCAGCACACCCACAGTGCGAGATCGAAGAGTCTGCCAACTCTCTTCTAAATACGGAGATCAACCGTCTTGTGCGAGAGTACCACGCGCTGTACCACGAGCAAGAGCAGAAGGCTGCAGCGCAGGCAGCCGCAGAGGGCCACATTTCTATAGAGAGTGATGCAGAGAAGGCATCGCTTCAAAAGAGTCTTCTGTCGCTTCAGTCGTCTCCCGAGGGTGAATCGCAGCCGCGTGCTCGTCTCTCCGCCACCCGAAAGGGCTGCTCGGACTTCGAAAACATCGTCTTCCCTCATTTGGGAGACTCCCAGCGCGAATTGTGCATCAAGCAAGGGCTGCCGCTTCGCAATGATATTCTGCAGCCGAGTCCGCTCCGTCACCTGGACTTCAGCAGCTCCGAGGAAAACAACAACAACAACCTTGACAGCAATAATCATCCACACTTCAATGAGGACCTCGAGCTAGGTCCTTGTGGAGCGATGCAGACCATGCGACCGTCTACGGTCCATTCAGCTCCAGTTCCAGCACGCCTCCGGAGAGACATTCAAACCCCCATCAAGAGTGCGCGGTCGCACCTCTCCTCCATCCCGACAGGTGGCGCCGGTGCCGCCTCACTGGCTGACTTTGGTCACCAGTCCTCCTCGTTGCCCCACTTTATGCGCACAGAGAAGCCACAGCCGCAACGAAGTGTACCGCGCATGGGCCTCACAGGTGATATTGTCATGGACGACCTGCCCAACAAGCCTATCCGGCCAGACGTAAAAGACTACGCGTTTTCGACGTTGCAGCAGAGCTTGCAGTCCGTCAGCTGCGGAGAGAACAGCATGAGCGGCGGGGTCGTCCCGCTCGTGAATGCGTGGCAGTTGCAGCAGGTGCATGCCATCATGGCGTGGAAGGGCGTGAGCTACTCGGGCGCCGCCGTGCTTGGTGAGTACCACAATCACAGCAAGAACGGGAGCAGTGTCGCTGCCGGGAGTAGCGATACGGAGTTTGGTGAAGAGGTCATACCACTTCACGAATGCAAGCCGCTTACTTGTTTAGAGCCAAACCTTTTTATTTAGAGAATATTGTGTACTGTGTAGATAGTAATTTAATACGATTACTCCTAACTTTTTTACGCATCATTCTTAAAACTCTTTTTCTATCCTATTATTCGCTTCTTTCTGTTTTTTTTTCTTCCTTCAGTTTATATATACTGTTCTTCATACAAACATATATTCATCAATAGAGTGTTTTTATTATTTTATTCTACTTTTTAACAATAACGGCAATCATAGAAGTATTTTTTTTTCTTTTCATTTTTACTAGTTTCTGTTTCATCTCTCTTTTGCCCTGTATTTTTATTTGAAATGACTTTCCTTCTTTTTTTCACCTTCGTCATTGTTATCATAAAAAACTCCTACATTCATGTACACATCATGTGACGATACTTTGTTATCTTCCGTATTTACTTTTGTCAGCACATTTTGACACGTTGATCCACTTTGTTTTTTACCAAAACCAACAGTTCTCTCCTTCTCTCTCTCTCTCTTCACTGCTTTTCGTTTCAAGAAACATTACATCGAGTCAACACTGCGAGTTTATTAACATACAGGTACATACTTTCCTTTTAGAACTACAATCAATGAATCATCCCAGTGGCGCTTCTTCTGATAGTTTCACCTCTGCGCGCGAATACGATGACACTATAGAGGAGCAACTGGAAACTTTCTTCTTTGGCACAGACGATCCTTTTGGTGCGTTTTTTAATCATTTGGCGGAAGAGACCTCTCCACCACCACCACCGCAGAGGTTTCCCTTCGCTCCACGAATGAATACACATAGAACGGCTGCCTTCACACCAGCGGGATTATTGACAATGGACGATATTTTAGGACGCATTACCCAGTTTGTGCAAGAGGCCACAAACATCCACGACATGGCACACGGTAACAATAGAAGTGCACTACCAGAAAGTTGCAGAGATATGACTACAGAGGACCTGCTGCTGCTCTTGGAGGAGTATGACCTCACGCATGAGGAGGATGTGCAGCGGCTGAACTACAAGGAACAGCATAGAAACGAAGATACAGCCGAGGAAATCACGTCCAGCAAGGCGGAAGCCGTGAAGGATGAGGCGGCCAGCTGCTCCATTTGCTTGGAAGCCTTTGTGTTTGTGGAAACGAACAAAGATCCTGTGCCATCCGCATCGAAAAAGTGTAAAACAGAGTCGGCAGAAGAAACATGTGCGTCGTCTGAAGAGAATGCCAATGACGCAGAGGCAGTCAGGGGGATGCAAACAGCAGTTCGCCTGCCGGTGTGCGGTCATCACTTTCACAAGATGTGTATGCGCACGTGGATCGAGTCCGACCGATACACCTGTCCGCTCTGCCGCCAGCCTTTGATCGTTGAGTGAAGAACGAATGGATGTGCTTAAACAAATTGTTCTTTTTGTTGTTGTTGATTCAGATTATTATTATTGTATTATTATTTTACTATTATGCTCACCTTTGCTGTCATATTCAGAATTCATCTTTTACCTACTCAGAATACATTAAACCTATAAACATAAGCAACCTGTATTCATTAGCTGTAATCAACTCACTGTGTAAATGGACCTGTTAACTACTACTTGGTTATTTTCTCTATTTTTTTCCCCCTTTCCTTCTCCACGTTCATGCAGTTGAAACTAGAAAAACAGCTCTTAATCATGAAATTTAGATGCCAGTCCGCGTACAAGTTGGTGGAACTGAACCAAAAGTTCTCCTTTATCCCCAACTACGAGACGCGCCGCACAAGCACCACCCCACGCCCATGGTGTCACACCGTGTTGGACCTCGCTGCTGCCCCTGGTGGCTTCTCTCAGGTGGCAGTAGAGCTAATGCACGAGCAGTACAAGCCTTGCACCAGCACCACCGCCGAAAAACAAACTTCGCCAAAGAAGCCCCTCCTCTCACCCATGGTACTTGCGTTCGACCAGCGAGCGATAGAACCACTTCCATGTGTGAAAACGTTCAAGGGGAGTATTCTCAACCACGCATTTGTGTCTCGTACCATACAGCCCCATTTGGAGCGTCGACAGAGAGAACTTCGGCACACCAGCTCTTCATCCTCTCCCTTTTTGACGCTCAATGGTGTACTGCATGACAGTGTGTCCGTGGTGAAAGGCCAGCGCGCCTTCTCTGTCACGTACGCACAGAGCCAAATGGTGCTGAGCACGCTGCTGCTCACCGGCACACTCTTTCTAAAATGGAATAGCCCTTCTGCAAGTACTGTACAGGAAGAAGTCATGCCAGTCTTTTATGTGACCAAGGCGATGCGCTGCGCTCACCTCAAGCAACTTCAAGATCTTCTGGGCGTATTCTTTCGCCATGTACATTTGCATAAGCCGCAGAGCAGCCGAGACGAAAGTAAAGAAATGTATTTAGTTTGTAGCGACTTTAAATGGCGTCGCTTTTCGCACTACAAGAAGAGCGGTGAATTGAGTGCAATGAGTGAGCGGCGCAAGACGCACCAGCAGCGCAACTTGTTCAGTCTGGCGCCGACTGCCGACGACGTCAGTCAGCCGATGCGTGCGAACTTTGTGTGGCACTGCTTGGGGTGCGGACAGCAGCGCGTTGGTTGCTCCCCTTGTCCTGTGTGTTGTCCCTGCTAATAGTAACCAAAACAATATCCTAAATGTTAACCATCCTATGTGTATCTTCTGTACTTTTATTATTTTTACTGTTCTGTACTCTCTTTTAATTTTAAAATCATAATTCTCGTTCTTTCTTCTTCTTTGCCTTCCTTTTTAGTCTCTCAATAATAGCTTTAACCTGCTTTCTAATGAACGCAGGGAAGGTAACTGCCGCAGATTATGACGCTATGTACGACGTCCTCTGCGCGGCGGACAAGAAAAAGTCGAGTGCCAACACCAACACGTCGCAGAAATCTACTTCAAAAGGGAACAATAGTCCCCACGGAAAGAAAAATGTGACCTTTACGGACTCCACACTCCACGAGTCTATTTTGCACGAAAGTGGAAACGAATCCCCTCTCAACCAGTCGGCCTTGACGCGGAAGAGAGGCGGGGCGAGAGGCAGCACCGGCGCCGCCCCGTCTCCCGTCTTCATCGCGGACAGTGTGGGAGATAATGCGAAGCGCCGTCGTAGCTCACATGTGCCCACTGAAGCCCAGTACGCACAGTACGCCTCCCACATGAATGGGGACGTGTACGAGAGCATCATGTCGCAGAAGCAGCGCGCTAACCCTTATAGCAACCACGCGCTCACGCCACCAACCGCGAACCCAGCCCCTGTCATGCGTCCTTTTGAGATCAGTGCCCATCCCAGGGAAAACCAACAACAGCACCGCCTGAGCAATGCCGTCTCGCGTGCAGCGGTGCCAACCAGTCGTCGTGAGTCCCTGTTCAATGGTCCGGCTCCTTTTGAGGTGCTGCCAACCTATGATCCACATCCTTCGGCCCGCCGGAAGAGCTCGTGCGCCAAGCCCTGCAGCAGGCCGTCCTCCTCCCACAAAGGGTCGGAGCGGTCCTCCGTCTCCATCGCCTCTTTGTCCAGTGTAGAGTATAACAACTACAAGGGGCCCACTCGCACCGATGACAAGTACTTTGAATACGAGTGCGGACTAGACTTCTCGAGTAGCATTGACCCCCAACAGCAACCCCAACAAACAAGGACGTCCATCAGCAATGATAACAAGGAAAATAAGGAGACCAGAGTGCCCTCGGTAAGCGAGCCATCCAAGGTCTCACAGAAGCCGCCAGAGAAGAAGAAGAATCCTGCTTCTCATCATGAGATGAACTCGAGCAGTACGCACAGCAGAGGCATTGTGGACGAGTACTCGCTCTTTGATGAATACGATAACATGGAAAACTATCATTTTCCATCTAACATTTACGGATCTTATGGATCCTACTACTCCTAAATATTTTTTTGTGTGTATTTATTTTTTTTTGTGATTTTCCTGTATGCATCTTAGCGTTAATCAGTCTTTTTTTTTCCCTCTTGAAATTTAATATTGTACATCTATTTTTTTCCCCCCTTTCTCTCCCTATTCCCACAAATAAAAATTTTGATAATTTTTTTTAATGATTCCTTTTTTTTTCTTAACATTGAATATTTCTCTTTTTTTGCTGAGTTTCCCGTTTAGGAGACAAAACAATATGTGCTGTTCCGATTTTTACTATGAAAAATCAGAGTACGTGTTGTTACTTAATTTATATAATAATGACAGACAGTTTTGAATTAGTTTTCACTCTTCCTTCTTTTTTTTCCCTTAATGTTTTCCGTTGTGTTTTTTTTTCTTTTCTCAAGAAATGAAAAAGAAAAGTTAATTGCAGCGTACTGTACCACTTTTTTTATTACTATCCACATATTCCTTTTTTTTTTTTCTCTTTCTCTTTTGTACCGTCATGATTATTCCCCCTTTTTGTTCGCTTTATTAAATGTGTTCTTAAATAATATTGATCTACTAACTTATTCAGCTGTCTAAAAGAAAAATAATAATAATAATAATAATAATAATAATAATAATAATATAGCTTGAGTTTGTATATTGTTCTCAGCATGCATTATTATGTCTCTTACCCCTTCTTCTCCTTCATCCACAGTAACTCTTTAGTAAGCATAGCATTTATATGCACTTTTCTCACATAATACTTAAAACATTAGTTATTTCCTCCTAATTCTTAATACTATTTTTGATGCACAGATTTCTTAGATTTTCTAACCAAAGGATTTCCTGTAAGGCTGTAAAAGGCATCCAGAACTCATTTCCCTATAATGCAGTGGTTGTGCCCTTTGTCACATGCAGCACAGCAACTCACATTACTTCGTCTGTGACGGAGGGAGAGTCAGCAGCGACCTTAGAGCAAGGAGAAGCAATCGAACAACCACAGCAGAAAGGTAATGGTATTTATCCTCGTGCTAGCAGTAGGACTGTGCCCATGGAAGACAACTTGTATAAGCGCACGGTTGGCTCTCTCTACACCTATGTGTATCATCCCGCCAACCAAAAGCTGTCGTCCTTACCTCCTCTGTCTCCTGTCAAGAAGCAGCTGTTGGAAGAGCTACGATTACCCGTAGCGAGCAAAGACGGTCAGCCTCTCACTACCTACTCCTTAGAAATCCACGTTGACAATGTGGCCATGCTATTTAGCCGTGTAGAGTCATATCTGCGGCAGGAAGAACGAGCAGAGCAGTTTCAACAGAGTGCCTCGCGTGTGCGCACGCTTCAAGGAAAGCAGTGGGAGGCAACCTATCAGCCGCTGCGGCCTTCCCTCAATGAGCTGTCCTTTCTCTTTCAAATGTGCTGCACACTCGTCGAAAAGCGTGTCACCTCTCCCGTCGTTGCCTCGCGTCTGTTGCGGCCTCGCTGGCCGAACTGGCTGCTCTTCAAGGAGCCAAGCGGCACTGTCTACCACAAGTTTATCCGGAAGAGCTTGCTAGCATGGTTGTCGGATGCGGTCCGATACACCAATGAAACAAATCAGAAGAGGGACAAGGACGGTACACTTGCTGCAGCGGACGAGGAGACTCGGATGCGCTACTACCTGACGCCAAAGGACGCAAGAGCTGTGCTTGATAACGTGTGCCATGTGCTGCGCGGAGAGGAGTCCAGCACCCTTGTGGGACCTCTGGCCTCCCTCGCTATTCTTGACCTGAACGAAGTGGAGCACCCAGAGCCCCTCATCTCGCTGTTGTGGTCTGTGCACACCTCTGGAGCACATGCACCGCAGTCCTTCTGGCAGGGTGTGTTCGACCGCATTGTGAGTCTCAACGAAACGTGCACGCAACTGACAGACACCGTAGATAAAGGCCACGAAGAAGATGATGTGCTGGAGGAGGGAGAGGAAGATATGAGTGGCCTAGCACCACCACCGCCACCACCGCCATCTCCCCCACAGCGGTCCCATCAACGTTGGCAAACTGCTGGACACGTCTTCTCCGGTCTCACCACGCGCCAAATCTATCGACTGATTGCGGTGCTCAAACGCGAGAAGTGGTGTGGCGATGTTGCAGCCCTGCACGACCTTGTAGACGTTGCGCTCAAGAATATTGCGTTTGAGACAGAGGCGGCCAACTTCACCACATTCTCTGCTACCACTCCAGAAGCAACGGCGCTTTCGAAGAAGGAAGTGCAGCAGCGTGTGCGTCGGGTGGCCAATTTGAGCTGGGATGAGCTGATGGAACTGTTAACTATCTCGGGTGATTTGGAAATTCCTTTTCATATTTCTGCGGAAAAGGTGACAGAGCACCTCCTTTTGCCCATGCTGCGCTTCTTGCACGGCGCGGACCTTCTCGCGCTCCTCAAGGTCATCCGCCAGACGAAGTGTCGGTCTCCGCTGCTGCTCTCCGAGTTCACCTACATTGTCGCGCAGCAGAAGCCCACGTCGCCGTACATTTACCCCTCCACCCACTCCATGATCAAGGTACTCCTGCAAGAGCCTTCCTTGATGCTCTATACACGTACTGGTCAGGAGGTTTCGAGCACATTTGCGGCTGAGCAGGCGCCCGAAGAGATGCCGGCAGTCGTCCTCATTAACTATTTCTTTGACCTGATTGAGCTCTACCATTCCAAGCTGCGCGCGAAGGAACTGACTGACCTAGGTGACACGCTCTACAGTCTCTCCCGGCAGACCCACTACCTCCACCTCTCTCTGGGCGACCGGACACGGCAGATTTTTGACACGGCACTGTGCCAGCAGATGGAGCGGTTACTGCAGACGGAGGTGGCACCGCCCACCTTCGCCACCCGTCTGCTGGAGCACACCATTGTGCTCAACATGCGGGCAGACCAGAAGCCCACCAACGCCACCCAGTACCCTCACACGCAAGCTTTGCTTCGGACTCGCAATGCCGCTGTCGCGAAGGAAGAGCGCTATCAGGCCTCACGGTATCAATTGTTGGAAGAGGCCGCGACGGAAGAGACCCTCGTGGACGCTGCCGGAGAAGAAAGCAGCTCGGGTAGCGTCAGCCTCCGGTGGGAGTGTCTCTCCGAGAAGCAGCTCCCCGCTGTACCCAGAGCCGCCTTGGACGTGTACAAGGAGCTCATTTACATGTTTGAGCGCATGGTTGTCGTCAAGGCAACTGTGACCGATGTGGACAAGGAGCGCTTTCGCGAGGTGATGTTTCGCACTGGCCTTTACAACATCTTCCTCGGCGGTAAGCTCTTCAAGAATGCCCACTTTGGTCTTCAAGACGAGAAAACAACGGATGATACCGCCACGTTAGAAGCGCGTCTGCCCATGTGGATGGAGACAGCTGTCTCACAAGTCGTCACGAAAAAGATTAACCATCTTTATCAAGAGAATCCCATTCTCAAGTCAAACACTAGCAATAAGCAAGCGGTCGTTGAAGAGTTTTTGCACGTGCTGGGACAAATTCACTGTGATGCAGAAAAGGTGAGACAGTTCAAGCAGAGTGTGGTAGAAAGTCCGTTTCGCTTGGCGAAGCAGAAGAGAGAAGTGTGGGTCTTTCTCTGCGATATTACACAGTTCTTTGGTAGCGAGCAAGACAAGGAGGAAGTGCAGAGCATTCTGTCCAAGGCTCTCTTTTAAGCAACGGTGGGTGTTTAAGTGACTGGTGTGTGCATGTGTCTTCCGTTTTTTACCTTCAGATAATAACTCACTTTTTTTTTTCTCATGATTTGCATGTAAATTGCTTGCTAATTTTTTTGTATTGGAATTCGTTTATAAATGGTTTAATAATTATGCTTTTTCTCTCTCTCTCTCTCTTGTTTCCTACAGTCATTTATACAGATCAAATGAAGAGAGTTCTTCTTTCTTTCGGAAGCTTGGTGAAATGCCACCAAAAACGCCCTCTCTTCACTCGCAGTACCATTAGACTCCAACAGGCTGACAAGGAAAGTAGTGCACCACCACCACCCACACAAGTGAAGCCAAAATCGAGAAGAGTGCGGCCCTCAGACGCGCGTATAGCCGATTTATATAGCGCTGAGGAGCCACTTGCTACTCCTCATCCTGTAGAAACTGTTCCGCTTCCAGCAACACCGCTTCGTGTTGTGCGAGCGTGGACGCACCAAGAAGGTGATGTGGCCTCCACCAATACAGACTCCTCGTTTGGGAATTTACCCAAGGAAGTAGTGAAACGCATTCAAGAAAAACAAGCCTTCTTTCGAGATGAGGAAGGCTGTTCCATCGACCTCCTTATCCGACACGCCCTTCACTACCTCATGGCAGCACAGAACAATGAGAAGTTGGTCTCGGTGGAGGAAGAGCACGCGATCTTCCCCGTGCTGCAAGAACGCCTCCGTGAAGTGCACATGGAGCAACTGCTCGATCTGGTCGGTGTACAGGACCACACGGTGAACCCGTCTATCAGCTTCGCCACGGAGGGGACGCTGAAACACAAACTGCACTGGCCACCTTCCACCGAAGAGCGTTATGGTATTGTGCTAAAAGACCGCATACGGGATCGCATTGCCCAAGTGATGGTGGCAGCGGCAGAACAGCAGCAGCAGCCGCAGCAGCAAAATCACCAACCAGACGGTGGAGAGGATGCAGCTTTCGCAGCCGACGATACACCCATTTACACACCTTCTGCACCTGTACCGCCCTCGGCGCCAGATGAAGATCTCCTTTTGAGGCAGGCAAGCACCGAAGTCACGCCTTCTTTTGTCCTTCGCGCGCTGTGCATCATGGGCCTCAGTGCCGGGCGCCGCAAACGCGACGTGGCCTTCTTCTCTCTCATCGGCTCCTACTTTCTGTTTTACATCAACAGGTACAAAAGTCCAACGGAGCTCATTGGTGTGTTGACCGCGCTGAAGCGCGCCAAGATTATTCCTTCCCACAAGTTCCTAGACGCTATCGGGCGGCGGCTGCCAGTGATCAACAAGAAGGATCGGCTCACCCCCTTGTGGTGCTATCGCGCGATGGTCAACTTGTCCTTTTTTAAATGTGATCAGATGAATACATACCGCTTTTTGGCCGATAACACGTGTGATCAGATTGAAAAACGGCTTCAGGAAGAGGCGCAGCAAAAGGGAGTGCAAGCTCTGCAAGTGAACTATGAAGCCATCTTGACAGATGAGAAGGTATTTGAGGCGGAGAAGCAAAAGCACGTGCGTCGTTTTGTTTATCTGACGTCTTTTGACCGTTTGTCCATGTTCACGCGCTGGCTGTATGTGCTGTCTGTCTGGGGCGCTCCCCACCAACAGTACTTTCGGCCCTTCGTTCAGCCGCTTCTGGTGCCTCTGCTTCCCTTCTTTCCACCTCCCAGTCTGACACGTCTGCTGCGAACGATGCGGGGCTTCAAGACGACCGATAGGGAAATGGTGGAACCGCTGATCGACTACTTCCTCGCGCTGGAGGCACATGGAAAAGTGGAGCGTCTGGAAAGTGTTCATGTCCTGTTGATGCTGAATCTGCTGGCGCAGCCAGACAGTATCTTGCCCGCCAACTGCAAAGCCTTTTTCGGTCTTTGCTTTCGTGTGCTGCAGGATACGGCTGCGCTTTGCACCACCAGCGAGCGAGTCAGCGATACAGGAATTGATGCGACAACACAACAGCAGCAGGTGGGAGGACAACAAGAAGGAGTGCAAATGCTCCGACCCCGGGAGATGTGCACCATCTGCAACTACACCATCGCTTTGCAAACAAGAGAGGATATACCGCTGGAGAATGTGCAGCCCCTCTTGGACCTCGTAGAGGTGTTTGCCAGCCGCCTGCTGCACCTCCTGCAGCTAAAGGTCGTATCGCTGCGCTACATGGATCTCTTTCTCGACCTTACCCGCGCCATGCAGCACCCGGACGAAAAGGGTGTCCTAGCGCGACTCGAGAAGGAGCGTCTGGCGGTAGAGCAACTGCAGGTGAATGTAGCGGCTGCAGACATGCACGGGGAGGAAGCGTACTATGCCTTTTATGACGTTGATGTACGTGATGTATTCGTCAAGCTTCTTGTGTTAAACGACGCTACCACGTATCACCACTACACCCCGCTGCCAGGCGCTGCACAGGTGGACTTTCGCCTGGCGTTGACAGACCGGTCCGTGCTCGATGTTCTCTCCGCTGTCGATCTGTACGAGCAGGCGTTCCCTGGCGCACTAAAAGTGGAAGTAAAGCGCCTGCTTACGCGCAGTGTACTGGAGAAGTTGCTGTATAAGGGAGAGGAAGTTGTAGAGCCTACAAAAGTAGCCAAAGGTGCCGATCATGCGCATACGCTAGCAGTTGATCGGCCGCCTGAGCTGGTGCTGCGGCCCGCGTCCTATATCTGGATGACACGAGAAGATGTGCAGCAGTTCCTGAGCCTCTTAGAACGGTGTCCGCTGGAAAGAGTGAAGGCGTCCCGTGAGGTGTGGGAATTTGTGCGGCAAAAGGCTGAGCGCCTTCAGCTCGTTGAAGAGCAGCAAGCTGCTTCGTTGCAGCTGCAGCGTATGGCAGCAACTGCCTAACACAGAGAGACAGAATAATTGTATAACTATTATAAAAAGAAGTAAAATTCATTATTCGGACGTACATAATTCATTGTTCTCGCATGTTTACAAAATGACCCTGCTAGTGGTTGTCAAATGGGTTGTCTACAATATGCTTTTCCCCTCTCTCTCTCTCTCTCTTCCCTCCTGTTGTAGTAGCACAACTTCTATTATCTATTATCCTTTTGTTTTCCAACTTGTTATTGTAGCTGTCTTTTTTGTTTTCATTATCGAATTTATTGTTATCGTTTTAGAATGCAGGTCGAGTTTCAGTCGGACTCCAGACTCGTCGATCCTGCGAAGGATAAATGTTTCCACTGGCTTCAGGACAAGTACAAGACGGTGCATCTGAAGACCGACACAAATGATAGCGCCGCCTCTGACGTAGAGGATGTGAAGAAAAAAGTGAAGACGGATGTGAAGGAGCTGATACGCAATGACGTCAAGGCATGCAATCAGCACGTCTGGACGCGGTTTGCCTATCCCTCTGAACCACACACGCCGCTACGTAACAACTATTCCACCGAATCCAGTAAAAACGAGGTGAAAATGGATATTACGGTCCACACCGCAAACGACGAAGTAGAAGCACCGAGAAAGGCGGTGGAAAAGGTTGTGGTGTCGCTTGTGGATGAGAAGAAGTCCAAATCTGAAGACAAGTCGCTCACGTCATGGGAGAAGGAGCCGTCGCGGAACATTTTCCGTGAGGCGCTGTTTAAGGAACGCTTGGAGAAGTTCTTGGTGGAGGACAAAGAGCTTCACGAGGATGGGTACGGTGATCATCTCACCACGGAGCGACCGCTGCTAGGTGGGTATGTCGAGAACTTGTCGCACAAGGAAGACGGCTGCCGCTTTCTCTTCTTTCCGCAAGCGCATCATTCGCTCTTCTCTCTCGAAGGAGAGGCAGTGCTCTCGGATGAAGAGTCCAAAAAGAAGCGGAAGCAGACGCCGCAGTCGGTGCCGTATTTTGTAAAGGGCAGTGTCTATCAGAACATCGAGAGCTTCAACCCTGCCTCTGTGCTGTCGACGAACCAGCCCTGCGGCGGCAGTGATACCGGTCTTGTCCATTGGCTGCGCGACGGACTCCGGTGGTGGGATAGCTGGCGCTTTAACGTTTCCGCAGCGGCCAAAATAGACAGCAGCAAGGAGAACGAGGTACCGCTGCGTCTGGTGGAGGCCAACCTCTCCGTTCACAACAAGAGGACTGAGCGACGCCTCGACGACAATAGGGAGAAGGTGATCAAGTGCAATATGGGAGAGGAGAGCTTGGAGTTGGTGTATGGAAAGGAGAAGGACCCACGCTACACCGGCCGTGTCCAGGCGTCGCATTACACCGTCTCAGAGCACGAAAAAGGCGGCCGTAAAAAGTCACAGTCAGGTGAGGCCACTACTGCAGAGTGTGAAGGGGCTCTGACGCATCGCAATATTCTCTCCTTGCAGTGGCAAGAACAGTACAACAGCGCCAAGCAGAGTCAGCTGCTGCCTTCTTGGTGGCCGTCCAGCTTACGGCGCCCGAGTAAAGGAGAGGCAACGAACAGTGACGACAGTGACAATAAGGACGCCACAGCAGCCTCACGGAAAGACTCCAGCTATACCTATTCTATCCAGGGAGCGGCGGGTCCTGGGTTGGAGGTGCTTGATAGCGGTGTGATGGCAACGATCTATGCTGCGTTTCGCTCGCAGGCCTATGTGGAGGTGCCGTTGCCGCGCCGGTTTAACCTTCTCCTCCGCAATCAGTCCAGTCTAGTCTGTCCGTTTGAGCCCCTCGAGCGCAAGTTTATCTCGTGTGAGGAAGGAGAGGAGGAGAGCGCAACAGAACGGCAGGTATCAGGTTGGAAGCGCCACCTTCGCCCTCATGACTACTTCTGGGCAACGCAAGGTCCCAAGTGGGAGGCCAACCTAGTGCGAGGCTTCAGCAATGATTACAGCAGCATGCATCACGCCAAGTACTGGTACAGCGTTTTCTCCGCCGAGCTGGGTCGGGAGAAACGGAAGAAGGAGACGGGTGAGCCGCCACGGACGTACTGGCAGTCCTTCCGCGACAGCTCCCTCATGAAGGCCTTCTTCAACGTGTGCTTCACAGACACGGTGCGCGACTACCCTCGCGCCTCCGTCGGCGTGACCATCACCTCCGAAGTCCCTCGTTTGACGGTGGATGTCTTCAACAACATTCTGCCGAGCACCTTTGAGTGCAGCTTTAGTTGGTTTGTCGACTTTGACAAGAAGAAGCTGAAGCGCGGACTTCAGCCTGGTGCAGACGAGGCGGCGCAGTTCATCCGCGTTTCCCCGTCGGAGACGTTTCGTCACATGAAGTGCGGCGCCACGTGGAAATTTGAGTAGCAAACACCTATATATGCATTTAAGTTAAAAAGAGCAAAACATATTCTTTACATTTTTTTTTTTCATGATGGGGTACATACGACGATAATGTTAATGATCACTTTATTTTTTTATGCATACAAACTGTCACTTCTCCTCTCCTCCATTTTTTGTTCCCCCCTTTCCTAGAGTTTTAAAAAACATGAGTAAAAAGGTGCATTTCATGGCGAGTCGAACCTTGACAAGCAGGCGGACCTAGAGGAATTTCGACACGAACAGACCATCAAAAGATGGAAGGCAAAAAACAAACGCAAGGTGAGCAAGGTCATTTACCTGTCAGACTACCTTCCTGAGACGACAAGTAGTGCTGTAGGGACTGGGAAAACAGGAAAGGTTTTGTTGTCCATGGGAAGCCAATATGAACAGAATTTCAAGAAAAGTGGACGTATTCATGCATCCAACAAGCAGTTAAAGCCCGCTGTGCGAACAGACAAGCGAAATGTGATGAGTAAAAAGATTAATTTTAAAGTAAAGCCGTCAGATAGCACGGTGCCTTTTAATCACTACACTCGGCACACAAAGCTGAAGCGAAGCATCATGGCATCGCGGGAAGCAGCTCTGCGTGATTTTCTTCTCAGTAGTATGGATGCGCTTCAAAAAGAGCAGTTGTGGTATCTACTTTTGCTCTCTGAAAAGATGAAAATGATCTATCTTCGAGTGGACGCCTGCATGCGGCAAAAACGCTTCTCTCAAGTAAAGCATCTCAAACAGAGCATCCGCAATGTACGCTACACTATTAAGCGCCTTACTGAAGGGAGGAACTTCCACTTGACTGAAGCTCAAAAGAAAAGGGTGTCCTCGCTTCAAGAAGCGTTTTACAAATCCATGGAAGAACAAAATGGTGCAAAAGATGAAGATGCAGAATGGGTAGCAGTACAGGGGGAAGAAGAAGGCACATCTTCCTTCTTTGCGAAGTTTGACCCTACTCTTGTGGAGCTAGCACTCGTGATCGCCAAGAAGAGCGTCGTGTCTCCAAATGATGACGTGAAAATAGACCAACGCAGTGGACGCTATCCAGTTGTGCTGTCCGATGACGCTCTTCGACAATTCCACCATCATTGCCAATATGACAATCTCACTGCGACAAAGGCCTTTTGCTTATCGGACCCTTTTCCTGCAGCTGCTAAAGGAAAGACTAATCCATCCCAGTTTGTCGCACCTTACTGTTATAATATCGTGACGGATTTGCTAGATGATCTCGCCTTCACCACTTTGCAAAAGCTGTACCATGAGCAGAAGAAGCTCAAGGACAAGCAACCGCTTCAGTTCAAAAGCCGGCAGCGGTATGTGGTAGGACTTCAGGAAACAATCAAGTGTCTTCGCGCTAAACAGGTGAAGCTGGTCCTATTAGCCACAGATATGGAAGCATTTTCACCTTCATCACTTGCGGAAGAAGGGGCTTCAAAAGAGGAGCTGATCGATGAGTCTTCCAAACGTGCACCTAAAAAGGTTGTTGGTGGTGGTGGTGGTGGTGGTGGTCCACGACGAAAGTTTCAAAGTTTAGTGGAAGCTGTTGAAACCATTCAGTTACTCTGTTCAGAAGAAGCGGATATTCCCTGTGTCGTCTGCATGTCACGACAGCGTCTGTCCTACGCACTCTATGCCAAACAGAGCAAAATCAGCTGTATTGGTATTATGCACGCCGAGCAGAACAGCGAGTGGGTGAAGGCGCTCAAGTTGTGTGCAACCGCGATGCTCAGTGCGTTTTCGCGCCGCAACAAATGAGCTGGAGTTGCCTGTCTGATTGGTTCTGCTAAGAATATACATATATTTTATTTTGTACCTACTAGATTTTAAACACAGTGTATTTGTCATTCACAATTGTAATGTTACTTACGTGATAATATCCGTATTTTTGTGGTTGCTCTCCTTCCTTCCTTTTTTTTTTTTTATTTCTTTTGTAAGGTAATAGATACTGCCGCTCAAATCATGTCTGCTACCAGTGTCATAGACAACGAGGTGCCCCTCCATGTGCTTGTGGAGCATATGCCTTCCGTTTACAGTGCACAGTACAAGCTATCACGGTGTCTGCTCTCTCTCAACCGTGACCAGCCAAGCGCAGCCGACATGCGCCGACTAGGCTCTCTCCGACGGAGTGCGCAAGTGACTGTGCGACAGCTGCAGCAAGCGATCGAGGCACACCAGCGCAAGACTGCCCCTCTCAACAATGAAGTGGTGGAGCAGCCGCCGCAGCACGCGACGCTCAGCGATGAGGCACAGTTCTTTTCGCAGCGCATGCCGGATGTGTGCCGAACACTAGAAGAGGGTATCCGCGAAAGTGGCGTGTTGTTGAAGCAGCATGTGGCACGCATAGTTGGCTCTCCCATTCTCCCTGTGAGCTGCGTCGGCGCACGTATCGACAGTGTGCCCGTTGTGGAAACGCCCTTTATAGCGGACGAGGCACCACACAAGTTGGCCATTTTCCACGACCCCGAGGTTTACACAGTGCAGGATGAAAAGGTGACGGTGGAACGTATTGCAAATGCAGTAACGGCTACACGAGAGAAGTCCGCCCCAGTGGCAAGCACACAACATACAAAGACCAAGTCAGTGCCACCACCGCCATCAGCTCCGGCTCATTCTGCTGCAGCAGCTTTGCCTGCTTCTACCAACGCCGAAGATGAGGTGCTGGATGATATTAAAAATGTGATTGGGCAAATGAAGCAAGGGGCGTTGCAGATGAACACGTTGATGCAGCGCGACGTGGAGGCATTACGCACAAGCGAGAAACTGTTGCAAGATGGCCTTCAGCGCTCCAAGCGCAATATTGACAGTATGGACAAGCTGACAGGCGACAGCAGTTCTGCGTATAGTGGGAAGGGAGATAGTCTGCTCAGCCGCATCCCAGGTGGCGTCTTCATTTGGCGTTCCTTTCTTCTTCCACTTTGGGAGGTGATCAAGCAAGCCTTTTACATGTGCTGTATTTTGGCTGCCACCGCTTTTGTAGTGTTTGTGATGTTGATGATGCCCAAGCCAAAGACATTCGCGCGAAAAACCCCGAAAGGCAGCCCACTGCCTACGCCTACACCTGTTGCACCTACAGTTGCCCCCATCACAGCCTCTGCACCAAGCGAACCTGGTATTCCCGTTCCTGCAGCCAAGCCAGCGGAAACACTGGCAAACGAAACTGCGAACATTACCTTAGAGAATGATGATGCCTCCAAGGGAGCAATGGAGGAGGAGGACGGTAGCGCTTCCGAATACGATGATGAGGAAGATGAAGAATATGAGGAGGAAGAAGAGCCAAGTAATCACACAGAGGAGCTATCTGTGAAGGAGAAAAAAGACATACTTCCCCCAGAAGAACAAATTCCTGTTGGAACGGATGATGAGGATGCTGATTTGTAACTGTATGACAAAAAAAAAAAAGTATAATATTTTGCATGAAGTAATAATGATTTTTGTACTTTCTGGTCAACAGTGAATTCAATGCAAATTCAATGCAAATGTACATGTTGTAACACATCTTTTTTTTTTTCTTCTAAGGAAAAAGAAACAAAAATATAATTCAAGTCATTTCTTCTTTTTTTTTTTTTAGCTTCCCTTTTTTTTATATACAAATACTCAAAATCAAATTTAACTTCAAAATAAATATATAAAGTATAAAAAAAAAAACATGCCTTTGGACGGATTATCTCAGACTATCTCGGAACTACCGCCTTGGCAGAAGACGGCGCTGGAGCTGACGTTTGTCGGCGTGATCTACATCGGCTTTGCCTTCTACAATCGTGTGGTCATCCCCACGGTGGCATGCTGCGTCACCAAGCGCATCCCGTACCGGGCACCCCCGCTGGAGAAGCTGACGACGAAGGACAAGATCTACATTATGTTCGCCAAGGTGATCACGGCGCTCTTTGTGTACCACGTGTATGCCTTCACGGTCAACACCAAGGTGAGCCGCATGACGGTCGACTTCCTCGACGTCGACGCGGTGCTGCGGTCGCTCATGTGGTTCCCTGTCCACCTCTTCCTCCTCATCATTCTGTACGACTTTTTCTACACGCTCTTCCACTGGGCGCTGCACTGGCCGCCCATCTACCCGCTCATCCACAAGCACCACCATCGTCAGATGTCCCCCTTCCGCGGCAACGACGATGCCATCAACGACAACCCCATCGAGTACGTGTCGGGAGAGTACCTGCACCTCTTTTCGCTCTTCCTCCTCACCCGCATCGTGCCGGCGGGGCAGGTGCACGCACTGACGGCCATCCTCTTCATCTTCATCGGCGGCACCCTCGCGAGCCTGAACCACACGCGCGTCGACTTCCACATCCCGTACATGTTCAACGTGAACTCGCACGACTACCACCACCGGCAGCCGCGCGTGAACTTTGGCCAGTACATCATGTTCTGGGACTGGGTGTTTGGAACCTACCAGGCGGAAGGCAGCCTGCCGGCTGACAAGATCATGGCCGCCCGCGCCGCCCGCAAGGCTGCTCGCCAGGAAGGATAGAAAAAAAAAAAAAAGGACAACTATTCACGCTCCTTTCCACAAGATAGACGTGTATACAAATAAAAAAAGCTCTCTCTTGTACTAATCAAAAGTATAATTTTTTTTCTTTTTCAGTTTCCTTTTCCTTAAATCTCAAATTACACTCTGTTTTAATTTTACTTTGTTTCTAGAAAAACTTTTATCAGTCAACTTTAAGAAAAAAAAAAATAGTAATCCTTCTCTACACAGTTGTATTGTTTCATGACACTGTTCCTTGCTTGACTTTATATTGGGTAGTTATGAATTAGCATTTGCGATAATGTTTTCTCCACATTCTTTACTCTGTTCTCCGATTATAATAGTTAATTAAATTAATACATTTTTTTTGTATTGTTGCACTTCCTTGTTTTTTTTTTGTTGTTGTTGTTTTGTTTTGTTTTGTTTGTTTGTTTTAAATGAGCTCCCATCCTCATACCAACAATAATCAAGAGCCAGCGGAGCCTTACGGCTCTGTGTTTGAAGGCGAGAATACGACAGTGCGCATAGACGGCGAGGGTAAGGACAATTATGACAATCTCCTTCAGGTCGACCTGGACATGGTGGACCGTGATCAGAGGCGGGTCTCCTCCAGTGAGGTGATCGGAGAGCCGGCTCTTGGGATCGGTGCGGGCAAGCAGAAGCCCTCCAGCAACATGGAGGTTCAGGTGGACGAGCAGCCGCCCGCGAAGCGCCGCACCTGCCTCTACAAGGTGGAGCGTGTCTTCCGCGTGATTGTGCCGTACGGCGGTATGCTGTCGTGTTGCTTCAATCTGGCCTCCACGTCCCTCGGCGCTGGTATCGTGTCTATTCCCTCCGCGTTTAATCTGAGCGGTGTGGCGATGGCGACTGTGTACCTCGTGCTCGTCGCCATGGCCACCGCCTACGCGCTCAATATCCTTGCCAAGGTCATCCAAAAGACAGGGCTGCGCACCTACTCGGATGCCGCGCGCACCCTCTTGGGCCCCGGTGCTGACTATCTATTGGCCATCCTCTTGCTCATCCTTTGCTTTGGCGGTTCCATCTCCTACATCATCACGATGGGGACGCTGATGGACCCCGTCCTAAAGCACCCTGGTTCACCAGCCTACCTCAAGACGAAGAGCGGCAACCGTCTCATCGTGTCCATGATGTGGCTGGTGCTCATGGTGCCGCTGGTGATCCCCAAGCAGATTAATTCGCTCCGTTTCTTCTCTGGTATTGGTGTCAGCTTCATCATTTACTTTGTCGTGTGCATGGTCGTGCACTCTGCCACGCACGGTTTGTACGACCCAGCGGTGCGCCAACAGATGGTGTACATGCGCACCGGTAATGCCGCACTCGAGGGGCTCGGGTCTCTGCTTTTTGCGTACCTGTCGCAGATTAATGCCTTTGAGATTTACCACGAAATGGCCCACCCGTCTGTAGGCCGATTCACCCTGTACTCGATCCTGAGTATGCTCTTTGTTGGCATCCTATACTTCTTGTCCGGCTTTTTTGGGTACGCCGACTTTGGCAGCAGGGTGGTCGACTCCATCCTCACCCTCTACGATCCCGTGAGCGAGCCCTACATCATGGTGGGCTACGTCGGTATTGTGGTCAAGATCTGCGTTGCCTTTGCCATGCACTTCCATCCCCTCCGTGACGCCGGCTACTACCTCATCGGCTGGAGAGTGGACACCATCCCGTACTGGCTGCATGCCCTCGTCATCATGGTGCCCGCCACGCTCGCGCTCATCTGTGGTCTTTTCATCCCTACCCTGAACACAGTGCTGGGCTTGTTGGGCTCTCTTTGTGGTGGCACGATCGGTATGGTCATGCCGCCTCTCTTCATCATGTACTGTGGCCACTTCACCTTTAGGGAAGTGGGCGTCGTCAACTACGTGGCGACGCTGCTGCTGCTCATTGGTGGTGTGGTGGCTGTCGTGTTTGGTACCGCAACGACCATTTACAGTACCGTTGGTCAATCGTTTGTCTCCTAATCATTGTAGTCTTCATGGCTCATTAAAAGAAAAGTCATGTATTTTCTTTAACTAATTTTTTTTTGTTCTGGATACATGAATCCCGTTTAATTTAGCTTCTTCTTCTCTTTTTTCCTTTTGTTTATTTTGTTTATTTTGTTGTATACATTCATTTAACTCCTCTCTTGATTACTATATAAGAATAAAGCGTAAAAAGCCTGCCATGCAGTAAAACGTAAACTTAATTTTGTTAATTATGCAATACTTTATCTGTTGTAAACCTTCCTAATATCAAGTATCCGTGTGTAAGTGGAATGTGTGTGTGTGTGTTGTTTCATGTGGAATGTGTGGCTAGCAGTGGCTTTTTAGAATGCTCTTTCTGCACTTAAACGCTGCTAATTCTTGTTATTCCTTTCACTTTTTTTCTATAGATTTTTTTGTTTTTCTTTGTCCTACCTTCTAGTTTTTATTCTTGTTCTCTTTTGTGATGAACTCCAAGCAGGCGAGCGCGATCCACCCCACCAATGCTCCAGATGCCGACGGCTCCGTCTTTCTTGACGAGGACGGGCACGAGCACCACCCCAACGAGAGCACCAAGGACAACTACGACAAGCTGCTGCGTGTCAACCTGGATACAGTAGACCGTGACCAGAACCGGCTTTCTACGCTCGACGACGAGCTCTACGCGGAGCCGACCACGGGGCCCTACGACTCGGCGGACAAGGAGCCCGCAGGGAGCATGGAGGTCGAGGAGACGGACGAAGCAGCTGCGCCGCGGAAGAGCAAAGTGCCTGTCGTCTTCCTCAAGATTAGCCGCGCCTTTCGTGTCGTTGTGCCCTACGGCGGCGTGCTGTCCTGCTGCTTCAACCTCGCGTCGGCCTCGCTCGGTGCGGGTATCATCTCCATTCCGTCGTCCTTCAACCTCAGCGGGGTAGCCATGGCGACCGTGTACCTCGTGCTCGTCGCCATGGCCACCGCCTACGCACTGAACCTGCTCGCCAAGGTGATGCACAAGACGGGGCTGCGCACCTACTCGGAGGCGGCACGTACGCTGCTGGGCCCTGGTGCGGACTATCTCCTCTCCATCTTGCTCCTGATTCTGTGCTTTGGCGGCTCCACTTCCTACATCATCACGATGGGCACCCTGATGGACCCCGTCCTGAAGCATCCGAGCTCGCCAGCCTACCTGAAAACAAAGAGCGGCAACCGTCTTATTGTGTCCATGATGTGGCTGGGGCTATTGGTGCCGCTCGTGATCCCGAAGCAAATCAACTCGCTGCGCTACGTGTCCACGCTGGGTGTGGCCTTCATCATCTACTTTGTCGTGTGCATGGTCGTGCACTCCGCCACGCATGGTTTGTACGACCCAGCGGTGCGCAAGCAGATGGTGTACATGCGCACAGGCAACGCGGCGCTCGAGGGACTGGGCTCGCTTCTCTTTGCCTACATGTCCCAGATCAACGCGTTTGAGATTTATCACGAGATGACGCGGCCGTCCGTGGCCCGCTTTACGGTCTACTCCATCGTCAGCATGTTCTTCGTGGGCATTCTGTACTTTTTGTCTGGATTCTTTGGGTACGCGGACTTTGGCAGCCGCGTCGTGGACTCGATTCTCACGCTTTACGACCCTGTCAGCGAGCCCTACATCATGGTGGGGTACGTCGGCATCGTCATCAAAATTTGTGCCGCCTTTTCGCTGCACTTTCACCCCTTGCGCGATGCGCTCTACTACCTCATCGGCTGGCGCGTCGCCACCGTTCCGTACTGGCTGCATGCGATTGTCATCATGATCCCGTGCACACTGGCACTGATTTGCGGCCTCTTTATCCCCACCCTGAACACGGTGCTGGGCTTGCTTGGCTCGCTCTGTGGCGGTATCATTGGCATGATCATGCCCCCTCTGTTCCTCATGTACTGTGGGCACTACACGTTCAAGGAGATTGGTGTGGTGAACTACATTGCGACGCTGCTGCTGCTCATTGGCGGCGTGGTCGCCGTCGTGTTTGGCACAGCGACCACCATCTACAGCACCGTTGGTCAGTCGTTTGTTTCCTAGTATATATATATATGGCACATTGTTTTCTTATGGTGACAGTGTTGTATTCTCAATTTACCTTCTTTTCCTTTCTTTTCGTACGTTCTTATTTTTGAAATATGTATCTCTTTCCTTGTTGTAAAAAAAAAAAAAAGTAGAGATTCGAAATGTTGAAACCCACACACACGTTAATGAATAAGGCTCTGTCATGCAACAAGGGTGTCCCCAGTGTCGCCTGTCTAGACGGCCATTTTTTTAAAAAAAGAAGACATTCTACCTGCAAAACAGTCAACTTCTGACACTGTTCCATATCCTTTGTATGACAATCTATACATTTTTCGAGGTGCCTGAAAAAAAATGACATGTTCTCTCCCACACGCTTCTCTTTCTCTTTTTATTTTCGTTTGTTTTCAAGTTTGGGCAAAAAAAAAAAGTTGGACGAGAAGGGTATCGATCCCTTTACCTATCGCATGCTAAGCGATCGCTCTACCATTTGAGCTACACGCCCTTGACCGTCTGGACGGTTATTTGGAGGGTAAAATTTATTGGCGCGGAATGGAGTTGATCCCGTACCCCAAGCCCCCCTCCCTGGCCGCTGACATAACCACCAGGCCACTGGGTTGCGGCTCGAAAAGTAAAATTCTGAGAGGGAGCTCACCTTGTTGTAGCCACTAAATAACTGTTGATAGAGGTTCGGTGGGTGCGTCTCAACAGAATATGTAAATCTTCTCGGCTTTTTAGCTAAGATCATGTTTTATAAATTGTTCTTATCAGAGTAACTCCTGATATTCGTCGCAAGACGAAGGACTCTAAATTATTGAACCACGACGTTTTCCTGGAGTTCCACTTGTCCAGGGAAGCGTCCTCTTTTTTTTATTCTTTTTTTCTCCAAGTAAGGAGTGCGTCTGCTAGGACTGGTTTAGAAGACATTGCTGCATGCTGAAGTGCTTAGGAAAGAGAAACACTTGCCATTGCTAGCGGAAGTAGGAACCGACTGTTGTGTGAGAACAAAACATCTCGTCTTCGAAGTTTAGTGGTGTGTTCATATCACCTCTCATAAACAACATACATTATGCCTGAATTACTACAGAAACCGGTGGCCCGTCCATGGCACACGTCCAAATAGATTAGTTGAGTTGCCAGCACTTTACTTGTACGATCACCTCTTCGCTTTTCACCATGTCTGGCGCCTTTCATCTAAGAAAATCATCAAGTCAATCAAATAATAAGTACAGCATTACCCAATTAGCTGGCAAACGGCATTCCTTTACTCACAGCACAGCGCAATATTGGGTTTGTCACACTTACCAATTCCTGTAGAGGTGTTGCTCTCTTCACAGGACGTTGGCGAATAGAAACCCTTGCTACCTCCTACCGGAGGCGGAATGGACGGTTGTGCAAGTGACGACGGTTGGTGTTTACGTTCTATTGTACCACAGAAATTGTACACATTTCGATTCCCGTTGACACCACGTTTGCTTGGCTTTGGTGTGTTAACCAACACCTGTTGTCTTAATAGCCACAAAAGCAAAGTTTGGCAAGTCGCTCGCGATGCACATCCAAATATGCTGCTTGAGAGTTTACCTCCAGTATTTCTTTTTGAGGGAGGAAGCACGGACGACACTGACTCTTTGCATTACAGCTATTATATATATATATCATGCCTGCTTTCTTGATTCCAGGGTGAAAGCAGCCAAAGAACAAACTGTTTTGAGCCACATCAAACCATCAACGGAAACCGCAAATACCATAGCCACGCGCGGCCATTCGCGTTTCACCCCATGCGTGGCGTTGGCCCGCTTTCCAAACTACAACAAATAGATTTACCACTTGTTGATGGACAAACCGCATATTGCTACTGTGAATAGAACCGTCTTTGAAGCCAAGCGAGCGTCCCCATTCGGCTCCGCGCCCTGGCATTATCTGCGCGACGCTTGCTGGAGCACAAATATTTTTTTAGGCAAAGCATTCGCCCGCAGCGCCTCAACTTTAATTGCGGGGAAGCCCTTTAATTGTCCACGCAGCGAAAACCCCGTTCCTTTTACCTGATTACACTTGAGACGTGCGCCTAGCATTTTCACTAACGCCCCCTTTAAGCAGTTGGTGTAAACACCGCATTGGCGACGAACATGTATATTTTCTGCACATTTCACAGCCGGTCGAAGGGGCATTCGTGAAGCAGACGGTTTTGTATGGGACGGGAGGAACGTTCAGCACAATTGGTGGCTGCGGTTTTGCTAACTACGACTGAGCCCAGGAATGGATGGAAAATCTTCAACAACACAACGGGCCACCAAGAGGAGCCCCCTCGTTGACAGTTCTTGTGCATTTTGTTCCCGTGGTAGCGTTTTGGGTGGGGGGTGGTGATCGACGGCTCGCCTGTTTTCGATCCACGCCGCATTGGCGTTTTGCCCACGCGGCGCTGCTTTTGCGCGGTCGCTTGCTTTTTGCCAATCCTGGTGGCTGGTGGATAAGCCACTGGCGTTTGCACACCGCTGGCTGGCGCGACACGGTTGTTGGGACCATGCTCTACTCTCACTCGTGCCAGGATTTACATCTTGTATCTGAGTCTAAACGTCAGACATTTGTGTGTTGTTGTCACTGCATTTCTCTCTTTTTCTTCTTCTTCTTTTTTTTTTTGTTGTTATTGTTGCTGTGGTAGAAACAAAATGAGAACGTTTTTTGATTTATGCCTAATTACGTTTTTTTGTTCGTAAATACGGAAAGAAAGTTTTGTTCTTCTTTAATTTTTTTTCGTGCATTTTTTTTTCTCTACGTTTTTTTGTATTGAAAGCGTTCATATTTTTATGGATGTGAATAATTTATTATTAACTTTTTCTCTCTCCCAATTTTTTTTTCTTTTTAATTAGAGAAGCATCAGTAGAATCATTTCTTAATTCTTCTTCTTCTTATTTTTTTTTTTTTACATTAATACAGACAAATAAATCAAAGCAATGCCCGTTCCTGTCAAGGCAAAGACTACCGGAAAGCACATGGGTTACGGCAAGGTGATCCTGTTTGGTGAACACTTTGTCGTGCACGGCTGCGAGGCTGTCGTGGCCGGCATCAGCGAGTACACGGACTGCTCTTTGGAGGTGCTCAAGGGAAAGCCAGGTGTGGAGGTAGTGGACAAGCGCCCCGCCGTGCCGGGATACATTAAGGAGAAGCGCGCGGAGCAGGAAAAGGCACACCAGCTTGTGCTGGATCACCTGAAGATTGATACGTCTGTGGACGGTCTCCGCATTACGATCGGTGGCCCACTCGTCCCCAGCAGCGGCATTGGCGCTTCTGCAAGCGACGTCGTTGCGCTTTCGCGTGCGCTCAGCGAGCTATACAATTTGAAGCTGACGGAGAACCAAGTGAACGACAGCGCTTTTGTGGGTGAGGGCGGTTACCACGGAACTCCCAGCGGCGTTGACAACACGGCTGCTACTTTCGGCGGACTTATTTCTTACAAGCGCAAGGACGGCCGCTCTTACTTTCAGTCCATCAAGTTTTCCAAGCCGCTTTATCTCGTTGTGATCGGCACTGGCATCACGGCAAGCACGACGAAAGTGGTGGGGGATGTTCGCAAAATGAAGGAGGACAATCCCATGTTTTTTGCGCAGCTTGTTTCTCAGTACAACTCGCTCGTGGAGGAAGCGATCAAGTCTCTGCAAGACGGAGACCTTGACACCGTCGGCTTTCTTATGAACAAGTGCCACGACCTTTGCGTGCAGCTCACGATTTCGTGCAAGGAGCTGGAGGCGATCGTGCAGGCGTGCCGCAAGTATGGCGCGCTTGGTGCAAAGCTTTCTGGCACGGGCCGCGGCGGCATCGCTGTTGCGCTCACATCTTCCGCCAGGTCTCGTGACAGATTGGTGAAGGAGCTGAAGGAGAACTGCCCGGAAGCCAAATTCATTTGGAAGTACTCGGTGACAAAGGGTAAGGCGAACCTATAAACATTGTCAAACACGCCTTTCGCTTAAATCATTTTTGTTTTTTGTTTTCTAAATAAAAAAAGAAAACACCAAAAGCTAATTCAGATAGAAATTTGTGAAACAGTTGAAACGTGCAAGTTCTGTTTCTTTCCTTTTTTTTTAAATAATTCACTTCACGTTTCTTTACTATTTTATATATCTTTTTTTTTCTGTCATTATTATTATTATTCATAGTTATTATGACAATAATTTAACATGTTCAGCCAATGTAACGTTTCTGAACGTATTCGTGTTGAAACTTTTTCTCCTGTTCACTCTTTTTCTTTTTTTTTCTTTATTACCATTCAATTTAAGGTCTACGGAATTCTTTGAACATC
>AUXN01000018.1:0-33365 GCA_000482125.1 Strigomonas galati
GTGGAGCACAATGTGGAGGAGCAATCGGCAGTGGAGGGTGCGAAGACCAAGGAGGATGAGCATGAACGCAGGAGAATGAAGGAGGAGACTACCTTTCCATCTCCTGTGCGCTTTGTGAAGGATGAGCGTAAGGCCGAGTATGCGACCTGCGAGATCGATGTTCGCGATGCGGAGATGGTGCAACGCCTACTCTGGTGGCTGCAGCTGACGCGGCCGGGAGCAATACAACTTCAGCATGTGAATAAGCTGTCTGGCAATAAACTACGAAAGGTGCTGGATATACTCTTCTCTGACGAAGCTATGGTACCAAATGGTGTGCCTTTGTATACTGATCTCTTTGAGTTCAACACCGACGCAAGCTGTTACTATAGGTGCCCCAATATGTTGGAGGCGCTTGCCAAGTGCACTGCACTGATAAAACTGGATGTGTCGTGGTGCACAACTATCGAGAGCCTTGAAGGTCTGGAGATGTTCGCACAGCTCGAAGAGCTGAACTTGAATGACACTGATGTGAAAGACTTGACGTGGTTGCAGAAGTGTAAGCACCTGGAAAATTTAAAGCACATTGACCTAGCAGACTCTCCCGTTGAGAGTCTTGCCGGACTGGAGCACTGCACGTCTCTCCGAACTGTTATCTTAAAGGGGTGCGCGGATCTGGGTGCGCTTGGTGAACTGAAAAACCTGCGCTTTCTGCAGGAGGTAGACTTATGTGAGACCGAAGTCGAAGAGATCTCCTTTTTATGCGACGCTGTACAGCTCAATAAACTGGACCTCACCGACACGCCTGTTGAGGACTTGACACCTTTACAGTACTGCATAGTACTCAAAGAGCTTATCCTCAAAGGATGTCGAAGTGTGAATAATATAGAGGCACTAAGCGGATTGGTACATCTGGAGAGTCTGGACTTGAGCCTTACTCTAGTAAGCGATATTAAGCCCTTAAGGAATTGTACCCATCTGACTGTTCTTAAACTATACCAATGCAAAGGAGTGACAAGTGTTGCCGGTCTAAAGAGTTTGAAGAAGCTTGAAGAGCTAGACTTGTCATACACATTAGTGGATGACCTGACACCACTCGAGGGCTGTGTGGCAATGAAGAAGCTGTCTCTTTTGTATTGCGCCGGCGTGCGAAGCGTAACTGCCCTGGCTGGCATGACGAGGTTAGAGCGTCTTGAGCTCAGGGCCACAAAGGTTACGGACCTTTCACCATTAGGAGGATGCCTGCAAATGAAACAGCTAGTTCTGGGACGCTGCGATGGTTTGGAAAGTGTGGCTGATCTTGTTGGTATGACGAAGTTAGAGCGTCTTGAGCTCAATTCCACAAAGGTTACGGACCTTTCACCATTAAGAGGATGCCTGGAAATGAGACGCCTAGATCTGTCAGGCTGCAGTGGTTTGGAAAGCGTGGCTGCTCTTGCTGGCATGACGAAGCTAGAGCGTCTTGAGCTCAAGAGCACAAATGTTACGGACCTTTCACCATTAAGAGGATGCCTGGAAATGAGACATTTAGTTCTGGAAGGCTGTCCTATGCGGGATATACGCGTGCTGAAGAATATGACACTATTGGAAGAGGTGCATATAGACATCGATATGCGAGGGGGTCTTATCACGGACGGTTTATCGTGGAGGACGTTGCGCTGTGTTCGAGTTTAACCTACCGGCAGCCCTCCGAGGCCGCTCAGACGCACATACTATGCGTAGAGTTGAAGCAGTTTCCCAGAATAATTATTTTTGTTTTGTAGCCGTGCATTTGGAACGTTGAGTTTACTCTTCCTTTTATCGTAAAAAATTAATATATATACATATATATGTTTTCGTGATGCTCTCGTTAATTCTCTGCCTTGCTGTTGGGAAGGCCTTTTTTTTTTTTTCGCTTTTAAATTGTTCAGAAATTTATCTTTTTCTCGCAGAGGCGTTCAATTCAATGGTGTGTGGTTTTTAAAATCTTGTGTCCCTTTTACAGATTAGCTCAGATTAATGGTGTGTAGTTGTTAAAAATAGTAGTATTTTCCCATAGAGGCATAGAGGCGTTGAAGTTGATAGTGCACTGCACATCAACCAATGCATATCACATAGAAATTTCAGAAGTTTTACTCACCTCTTGTTGTCCATCTGCCACCCTGTCGAACCGACAATCTTATTGCGTGTTTTCATTTCCAAATAACGGAACGCTTTCATCGCTCTCTCTCTTGCTGTATGCCCTGCTTTTCTCCCCTTCTTTGTCTCGATAGTTTGCTTGACTCCACTTAGCGTTTTTTATTATTATTATTTTTGTTTCCTTTTCACATCTTTTTACTCAAGAGCATTCCAAGAGAGAAAAGGAACTCCTGTGGTGGCACTACATGGACTGAACGGCTCCACGACGAGGGGACGGTCTGTTGTCTCTCATCTGAGCGTTTTGTAGTGACCAATAACTGTTCTCTGCAGCGGAGGCGCAATGCACGTGGATGCGGATGCAAAACGATTCAGGCAAAGGAGCGTAGCGATGCGTGTGAGACCGTCATGCTACACTACAAAGCAGCATAACAGAGAAGTGCTCTTGCTAGCTGTCACCACCGTCGCCGAGTATGCTCTCATCAAGTCGCCAGGTTGTGGGGACGTTGTGTGAGTGGGTGGGTGTGTCTGTGCACTCTTTTGTGTTTGCATAGGTGGTCATTGCTCTTGTGCACAAGAGAAAGTGCCTTTGATTGAAGTGAGTGTTGCGACAGCTTTGCATGGGGGTCAGAGCCTGATGACGTGATCTAGTGCTGATGGTGGCGGTGGCGTTTGCTTGTTGGTTCTTCCATGCGTGCTGTTCCTTTGTGTGTGTGTTCTGTTTCTGTGGTGGTGTGCTCAGGTGGGTATCCATCCAGTGTCTGTGGGGTGTGAGCGGAAGGAGAGGGGCTAGTGTTAAAGTTGGGAGGAGAGGAGGAGAGAGAGAGAGAGAGAGTTGCCTCGCTCAGCAAAACGCTGTATGGTCGAATTCATTTGAGACGGGTGGTGGTGGTGAAAAAATAGAGCCTTGTTGCTTTGGCTTCTTGTATCAGCTTCTTCTTTCCCTTCCATCTTCTCACAGCCATTCTAAAGAGGGTTTAAAAAAAAAAAATGTATGAGGGCTGAGGGCAACAGGGTTTTCCCATTCTGTTCCTCTGTACAACACAAAAAAAAAAAAAAAAAATAGTGCGCCGTCCGGGAATCGAACCCGGGTCAATACCTTGGGAGGGTACCATCATGCCACTAGACCAACGGCGCAGATTGAAATCAGTGATTTATCAGGTACCTGTGTACTGAATGGGTTCCGGTGGAGGGGAGCTGTGTTTTGTACATTTTTTCTTTAATGCCGCCACAGCAACTTTTAAAGTAAAGGATGGGTGGCGCAGGTTCTTTTTTGTTGTAGCATGCCAACACTTTATCGCGTGGGGATGCTTGATAGTGAGGGGTTGTGTTTTATCTATTTTTGCCCACTCGTGGGGTGGGTGCCTGGCCACGGATTCAGGGGGGCCCATGATTGGGATCTTACCCCTCAACTGTTTGTTTTCGCAGGTAGTATTTGGGCTCTGAGGCCTTTTTGGGGTGGCTTTTAGCGTTTTTGGGGCGGTGATGAGCGGTCTTGAAATCGTTTTAGGGTGTTGCTAACCCCCTTAATGGTGTGGCCGTTGGCCCAGCGGCACAGGTGTGCTCGACCGAGGTCGCTCGTGGTTATTTGCTCAGGTCGTTTCCGAATCTTAATTATGGTGTCCAATTTCTTTTTGTAGCAGGTGTTATACCTGGTGGTGCGTCGCCCGTGTGTTTGCGCGTGATTGGGGCAATATGATCATCATTCCAATCGTAGTGTATAGTTAAATTCAAACGTTATTGATTATTATTACAACTTTGTATTGAATTTTTTTTTCTAAAGACTTTTTAGTTTTTTGTTTTTACTGTTAAACATACATGTAAATATGGGTATATGTATATATTTAGTGGCACGCTCTTCTGAACCTTTTATTTAAAAAATATATATTTTTTTCTCCGCTGGTTCTTTCCCTTTTTTTTTTCTGGTTTATTGTAGCAATTCCTCATATACTGTAGCCCTTTTCTCTTTTACTTTCTCCATTTTATTTATTTAGATTGTGCAACATTATCATTAGTACCTCCCCTCTCTTCATATGCGTGAATGTGTTGTGTTGCCTGTGGGAAGGCTAGTTAATATACCTATTGATGACAATATTAGCGACGTCAACGACGTATGTTCTATTGTGCAAAAGCACTTAAATACAGAGTACAGCGTTAATGTTTTTAATTACGACAGTACAAAAAAATTATTTGTTAAAGCCGAAAAGTTCGACGCCAATCAAACTACTTATATTCTGCTTCGCTTATGCGGAGGCGGCAAAGGCGGTTTCCGTAAACAGCTTGAAAAGAAAGCGCGTGAATTTGCGCGAGCTAAAAACCGGAAACTTGTTGCTACAAAAGGTAAGCGGGAAAAGAAAGAAGACCGTGCTACTGCTACAGTCTCAAAACAAAAGACACACATTATTGATGCGACGACTAATGCGGAAGAACTAAAAGCGAACGATGCTTCACGAACAAAAATAGAAGCGGTACGCTCTTCTGTATTACAAGGAGCCAAAAAGATATTGGAAGATTTACGCAAGTAAGCGTTCCTTTTTTTTTTTTCTCTCTAAGACATCTGACGCTGTTTTTGTTGTTATTATTTAGTCATGTATCCACATTTTTATATCCCGTTTAAAAATTGTAAAAGGTCATCAATATTCTTGTTCAGTAAGTTAGTATCAGCTAATATGTTTGTATTCATATATATTTTGAATGCGTTTTTGAAGTTAATCTTTCTCTCTCTCTCTCTTCTTTTTTTTTTTTTTGCGCATTAGCATTTATCAGAAAAAAACTTTGCGAACAGAGCATTATTTGGAGTGGTACTAATGCCTCAATGGGTAGAAAAATGTCCCCTCGTTGTACAAAAAAATTTGGAGTTGCTTGACAAAAAAAGATTTACGTGGGAAGCAACCTCAAACCCCAACAAATTCAAAATTAAGGATCTGAGCTCGCTTAAGCAATTTAGCACAACTCTCGGCACAATGCATCAGTGCTCATGCAAAGGTGCTTGTCCGTGCATTCATATTTTGCTTATTTTGACGAAAGCCGTTGGAATTTCAGCGAAGGATCCAATTATCTGGCAAACAGGCGTTAGCGAGTACCAACTGGAAGAGTTTCTGAGTAAAATAGAAGATGCGAAAAAATGCTGTTTTTGTGGAGAAGCCATGCCAATTTTTTCGGGCTGTCCATCGTGCAGAAAAGCATTTCACATGAAATGTTTGGAGCTAAAGACAAATTCCAATCCCTCACAGCGTGGCGGGAGCGGCGGTAATTTAAAGTGTTTAGCCTGTGGAAATACAATTGATAATTACGCTGTGACACAAAATATAAAAAAGTGCAGCAAATGTTTTGCTTCCATTCAGACGAACTATTATACATGTCTTTTATGCGAAAATTTTTCACTATGCCAATCGTGCTATAAAGGTACAAAACATAGTCATCCACTTATTAAACGTGCTCCTACAACCGTACGTGATGTGCAACCGAAAGTCGAAAATGTAAACGAACTTTTATTTCGTGAAATTAATCCAGAAGATTATGATGTACTTTTGACGCTCGATATTGCAACAGCAGCAACACAAAAACAGAATCGTGTATTATCTCAAGAGGAATTTGATCAAATTCCTTCTCTTCATGCATCCGCGGCCGATGAATCTGTAAAGTGTTTAGTTTGTCTTGAGTTTTATAAACGCGGCGAAAAATATGTAATTTTACCTTGCCAACACAAAATGCACTTTGTGTGTGGGAAAAAATGGCTCACGGAATGCAGCGACACGTGTCCAATAGATCATTTGTGTGCAAGAAAAGAATTGCTATCACAAAAGTAAAACATGCATTAAAGAAAAAAAAATACTGGTGGGTCTTTTGTTTTTATATTTTCCCCGCAGACACACATCTTTATACATCTGCTTTTATAATGACAACAACAGAACAAAAAAAAAAAAAAAAAAACAACAAAAAAACACGAAGAAGAAATAAAAAAAAATAACAGTTATGAATTTATGAATGTACACAACAATTTTTGAATGCATTACACATGTAGTTGCTATTATCTTGGAAATAATTTTTATTCGTATATTTTTTCTTTAAATAAATAATGTTTACATTAAAGCCTATATTTCATTAACACATTAAAAAAAAAAAAAAACCAATAAAAAATAATCTGTCTCCCTTTTCTCTCTCTCTCTTTTTTTTTCTTTTCTTCAATTAATAATACGTTTTTTTTTCTTTCTGGAATATTTTAAAGTATTTTAGATTATCGGTTTCCATTCTTTTAATTTAAAGAATACCAAGTAAAAATGCGCCGCTTTTCCTCTAACTCTATCAATGCGATCAGCGCCCGCTTCGTGAGCGGTGTAGCCCCCGTTCTTTACTTCCCTCCGTCCACGGCCTCTCACCCTTCCAAGGAGGAGCAGGTGAAGAAGAACACCAAGATTGCCATTGAAATGATCAAGCGCTTCAAGGGTGACCTCCCCGCCCCGTACACGCGCAAGACCAACGCCACGATAGAGCAGCTCGAGAAGGAGATCGAGGCTCTGCTGGGCGGCGCTCAGAAGCTTCGCAAGGCGACGACCGATGACCAGCCCATGGACAAGATGGGCCTGATGGAGCGCTGCCTTCGCCACGCGCTCTGGTCCTACCACAAGGACGAGGGCAAGTTCAACTTTGAGGAGATGGCCAAGTGGATCGTCTACACCCCGGAGGATGAGGTCCGCCTGTCTCAGCTCCGCCGCCAGGTGGAGTCCAAGACGCAGCTCGCCGCCTTCCGCGCGAAGCGCGCCGAGCAGGGCCTGCCCACCTCCCCTGTCCCCAGCGTCAACTGGGAGCAGAGCTACGAGGAGGTGATCGACCGCGAGCTGGTCAACGAGAAGCGCATCCGCTACGACAACATGGCCGCTGGCACCGTCGAGTGCGACCAGGCCCAGCTCGACGCTGTAGTGCAGCAGTACCGCAAGCCGGTGCAGGAGAAGCGCCTCGACGACTTGGCGAGCCTGTTGGAGCGCTTCAAGCCCGTCCTCGCTCGCGAGGCCATTATGCAGCGCCTCACCATCAAGCATCTGGAGGGTCAGCTCGGCGTCTGGCGCTACATGGACTGGTGCCCCGAGGTGCGCGACCGCGCCGAGCTCGAGGTCGACGTCAGCGGCTGGCAGTGGTGGTCTCCTCTCGAGGAGCGCCGCCTGCTCCCCGTCCGCCTGCGCACGGTCAACGAGGTGCGCGAGATCATGGCCAAGACCCAGGGCGAGCGCGCTGCGGAGTCCACCACCAAGCACTCTCAGTCCTCTCAGTCTTCCGGCGATGGCAACCGCGAGCGTCTGCTGAAGGAGGTGCTGGCGCTCCAGGCCCGCATTCACCAGCGTGATGATGCTGCTCCCGAGGCGAAGGCCAAGGCACACTAGTAATAATAAATAATTTTTTTTTTACACGTAATGAATGCCTCTTCATTATTTTTTTGTCGTTTTTTCTTCTTTTTTTATTCATTAAAAAAGAAAAAAATATGTTTAGCTCGTTCTCTTTTCTTTTTTCTTTTTTTTCAAATTTAACGTTTTTATTAACTAGCAGTAATTAAGGGAAGTATATAATTATAGTAGGATTTTCTTCATCATCATCTAATCTGAATTTTTTTTTCTTTTGAACACTTTGTTTGTGTTTATTGGTGTATCTGTTTGATTCACACCATCTGCATATGATGAAATGTTTACAATGATATTTGCATTAATCATAATGCCACTCCATGTTACACACACATACATTTTTTTCTTCTTCTTCCTTCTTCTCCCATATGCTTCTTCTTTTATATGCATAAGTTTATTAACACACAATTAAAGCTAACACAGAATAAATTCTTTTCCGCTCATTGTGCCACTTTGTTTTCTGTTGTTTCAACCATGGACGCGACAGAGCTCAAGAACAAGGGTAATCAAGAGTTTTCTGCTGGAAACTTTGTGGACGCGATTAACTCCTTTTCCAAGGCGATCCAGCTCGATGCAAGCAACCACGTACTGTACAGCAACCGCTCTGCCGCGTACGCCTCGCTTCACAAGTACAAGGATGCGCTCGATGATGCCGATAAGTGCATCTCCATCAAGCCCGAGTGGGTGAAGGGCTACGTGCGGCGCGGTGCCGCCCTGCACGGGATGCGCCGCTACGACGACGCCGCGGCGGCGTACGAGAAGGGCTTGAAGATGGAGCCGGAGAACGCGGCGTGCAAGCAGGGCGTCGCCGATGTGCGCCAGGCGAAGGCCAACGACGCGCGCGACCCCATCGCCCGCGCGTTCACCCCGGAGGCGTTCCGCAAAATCCAGGAGCATCCCAAGCTCTCCATGCTGCTGATGCAGCCCGACTACGTGAAGATGCTGGACACCGTCATCCGCGACCCGTCGCAGGCCAAGCTGTACATGGAGGACCAGCGCTTCGCGATGACGCTCATGTTCCTGAGCGGCATGAAGATCCCCACCGCCGACGAGGAGGAGGAGCGCCGCCCGAAGCCCGCGCCTAAGCAGGAGACACAGCAGGCGAAGCCGGAGGCCGCCCTGACGGAGGAGCAGAAGGAGGCCCTCTCGCTCAAGGAGGAGGGCAACAAGCTGTACTTGTCCAAGCAGTTCGACGAGGCGCTCACCAAGTACCAGGCGGCCCTGGAGAAGGACCCCGCGAACACGCTCTTCATCCTGAACTGCACCGCCGTCTACTTTGAGAAGGGCGAGTACGAAACGTGCATTGCAGAGTGTGAGAAGGGCATCGAGCACGGTCGCGAGCACCGCTGCGACTACACCATTATTGGAAAGCTCATGACGCGCCAGGCCTTCTGTCTCCAGAAGATGAAGAAGTACGAGGACGCGGTTGCCCTCTACAAGAAGGCGCTCGTCGAGTGGCGCAACCCTGACACGCTCGCCAAGCTGAACGCATGCGAGAAGGAGTTCCAGAAGGCGGTCGCAGACGCGTACCTCGACCCCGAAATAGCCAAGCAGAAGAAGGAGGAGGGGAACGAGTTCTTCAAGAATGATAAGTACCCGGAGGCGGTCGCCGCGTACACGGAGGCCATCAAGCGCAACCCGACTGAGCACACCGCGTATAGCAACCGTGCCGCGACCTATCTGAAGCTCGGCGCCTTCACCGACGCGCTCAAGGATGCGGAGAAGTGCATCGAGCTGAAGCCGGACTTTGTGAAGGGCTACACCCGCAAAGGCCACGCGTACTTCTGGACGAAGCAGTACAACCGTGCCCTGCAGGCGTACGACGAGGGCCTCAAGATCGACCCCAACAACGCCGACTGCAAGGACGGCCGCTACCGCACCATGATGAAGATCCAGGAGATGGCCTCGGGGCAGGACGCCGACGGCGACGAGGCGGCGAAGCGCGCGATGAGCGACCCGGAGATAGCGGCCATCATGCAGGACAGCTATATGCAGCTGGTGCTGCAGGAGATGCAGAACGACCCGAAGCGCATGCAGGACTACATGCGCGACCCCTCCATCGCGGAGAAGATCAACAAACTCGTTTCTGCCGGTATCATTCGCTTTGGTGGCCAGTAAACGATCGCTCCCCAAGCATCCTTTTTCCTTTTGTATCGCAGAGAATTAAAAAAAAAAAAGAAATTAAAAAAAAATATAAAAAATAAACAAGGTCACCCGAGTTGCGCACACATCTCGCTCTGTGGTTGTTGGTCGGTGAACGTGCGCGATGTGTTTGTCTGGATGTGGCTCTACATACTATATTATTATTATTAATATTATTATTATTACTATTACTATTTACGCAGTGTATCATTTTTTTTTCTTTCTCTACCCCTTAAAAATGACGTGCTGCAGCCCCAATAATATGAGAATAAAAAAAAATAAGTATTCAGGTACTTAGTTCTATAATTAACTATTACATACGTGTATGTACGGCGTTCTGTTTTATTTATTTATTATTATTTTCAATGAGTAAGATGCATTGCTTTTTCTGTCCGATTGCTTCAAACTCTTCCAACACTTTCTCTCTCCTTTTTTCTGCATCTTTTTCTATTTCGAAAGCTTTTTTTTTTTTTTCTCTTTGTCTCTGATATCAGAGTAGCACCAATGACATTTAACTACACCAACTCCGCAGCGGACACTAACGTCCCGAAGGAGTACCTGCGCACGCCGGACCCGCACCTCTTGCCTCCGCGCGTTGGCCACAACTGGAATGACCAGGCGTTTCGCGCGAGCCAGAAGAAGCCGCAGCAGCTCGAGGCGGAGTTCCGGGGGAAGCGCTACTTCACCTCGGAGGGCAAATTCGACAACCCGCCGCCCAGCCAGATGGGCCAGACCGCGTCCCAGCTGCTGGCCTCCATGTCCGCCAAGAACCGCTCGCGCGTCGCCAAGAAGGAGGAGACGCCGTTCATGACGCTGGACGACAAGGTGCTCAACTTCAACGCCTTCTTCTGCGAGAAGTCGCCTGAAGGCGGTGCTTCCGACATGTGGCAGCGCCGCGTTGTCATTTACTTCTACCCCGCGGACAACACCATTCTCATACAAGAGCCGCACATACCCAATAGCGGCCTCGACGGTGGCACGTTCCTCAAGCGGCAGAAGGTGAAGGCGGACGCCCGCCAGCGCGAGCTCTTTCCCGATGACGAGTTCCTGACGATTAACTTGTTCAACGTGGGCGAGTGGGTGCGCATCAATTCGATCGAGTTCTTCTTGTACGACTGCGACGCCTTCACGCGCGAGTTCCTCACGATGCTGGGCGTCGACGTCGGCCCGTCAGTCGAGCCCCCGGATGACACCTTCTTCCTCTCCAAGCGCAACGCCACCTTCACCAAGAGCGCGACGAATTACGTCCCCGAAGACAACCAGACGGACGAGGCGGAGCGGGCGGCGCGCTTCATACAAGATGGCGGCAAGCTCCTCCGCTTCTACGCGCTGCTGGACGAGCGCAACGGCCCCAAGGCGTGCGTGCGCAAGCTGGAGGTGCTCCTGTACGTGGAGGACAACACGATCGCCGTCGTCGAGAAGCCGACCGCGGGCGAGGCGAGCCCGGTGCACTTCCTGTCCCGCACGTGGCTGCCCAAGAGCGGCTCCGTCGCCAAGCAAAACGAGCTCACGTTCAGCCACCGCGTCAACGGCCAGCGGGAGCCGTGCGTCGGCCCGGACGCCTTCTACAAGGACACGGACATCACCGTCGGCATGATGCTCAACGTGCTGGGCCGCTCGGTCCTCCTGTACGACTGCGACGACTTCACACGTGAGTTTTACCAGGAGCGCTACGGGTACGAGCAGCCGCCGGCGACGGACGTGTCCGAGTACTTCGCGCCGACGGAGAAGGAGAAGATGCTGACGCAGGCGCGCGAAACCTCGCGCGCGCTGGCGCTGGCCGCTTCCGGCAAGGGGCGGGGGAAGAGCATGGCCCACACGTCCAAGGAGGTGCTGCGCTTCCGCCTCAAGCTGACCAACCCAAAGGACCACGACAGCTCGCGCCGGCGCTTCGTGCTCACCTTCTACACGGGCGCCGACGAGGGCATGCTGTACGAGGTGGCGGTGCCCAACCTGAACTACCCCGCAGGGTGCCTGCTGAAGCGCCAGCCGCTGGCCAAGCCGGCGACGCAGGGGACGCTGCGCGGCACCGCGGCGGCGGCCGCAGCGAACGCGAACCAGCAGCTCATCAAGGAGGTGGACCGCTACCACGAAGCGGACATCGGCGTCGGGAAGGAAGTGATGATCGCCGGCCTGCTGCTCACGATAGTCGGCATGGACGCGCACACGGAGGCCTACTACCTGGGCCGGCCCACCGCCATGCCCTCGGAGGACGCTGTCAAGCGCCTCCTGGCCGCCTTGCTAGACTTCTGCTACTCCCGCTACGGCACGGCGGTGAAGACCTTCCTCGCGATGGACAGCGACAAGGACGGCGTCGTTGACGTCGAGGAGTTCACGCGGGCGGTGAAGCAGTTCCAGATCACGGACGACTCGTTAGTGGCGCACGCGCTCTTCGAGCACATCGCGTCGGCGCCCGACACGGCGTTCCTCACCACCGAGGATGTCATGAAGTGGATGAGCAACGAGAAGAGCGAGGGCCTGCGCCGCCAGAAGGCGGAGGCCGCCCTCGGGACCAAGGGCGAGGAGCAGCAGGCGCACCTCCAGAACCGCGGGCAGCGCAACAAGGCGCTGCTCATGCTGCGGGAGCG
Source organism: Strigomonas galati (assembly GCA_000482125.1). Classification (NCBI taxonomy): domain Eukaryota; phylum Euglenozoa; class Kinetoplastea; order Trypanosomatida; family Trypanosomatidae; genus Strigomonas; species Strigomonas galati. The sequence continues at coordinate 12,218 of AUXN01000018.1, forward strand.
GCTGGAGGGCCGCCGCATCCACAGCGCCGACATGTTCCGCATGGCGTCCACGATGCCGCGCGCGTACCGCGAGAAGCGCGCGGACATCCACTCGCTCACGAACCCCGCCAAGGACGCCGTCGTCACACCCGTGCAGCTGCGCCGTTGCGTGGACGAGATCTTAGGCGGCTACCCGACGGACGAGCAGATGTCGTACATCCTTGGATTCTTCTTCCCCGACATGCCGGCAGAGCAGCATCAGCGGCAGCAGGACGCGACGATGGACTTCAGCATGAACCTTCCCACCTTCCAGGCCAAGTTCAACGAAATCACTAAATTGTCCATGCTTCCTGAGTAACAACCACAACAAGAACAACAACAACAACAACAAAAAAAAACTATATATAACATGGTGTTGCCAGCTCTCCATTTTTCAATATGTAATGTTTCCTGTTCTTCTTCTTTTCTATGTGTGCATTCCGTTGAAAAGTAGAAATATGTAAATACTAGTATTCATTTCCTACAAAATATAAAAAAAAAATTACATGTACTATAAATGATAATTTCATCTTATAAAACTTTATTTCTTTAAACACTTTCCAGATGCAATTGTTATTTGATGCAGTTGAATCGTTTTCTTTCCCTTTCCAACCATCATCTGACTATTTATCTTTCACGACCCTCTTTTTTTTACTCTCTCTCTCTTTTGCTTCTTATATTGCTTGCAGCACTTCGCCCCGAGGTATTCATAATAGAAAGTTTTTTTTTATTTATTTTATTTGTTGTTTAGTTTCCAGAACATTTAATTGTAAAGGGAAGGAAGGCTATCTTTCTTCAATTTCCATTTGTTTTTTAGGTCTTCTGGTTTGTTGTGCTATCGTTTACATTTTTTCTCTTTTCTTTATCTTTGAGACCTGTAATCTGTAATCTGTAATCATTTAATTTTTCTTCCTTTTTTTTTTGCATTTTACTGCCATTCGCATTGTGACGAAAAAGACTAAATAAATAGCATTTTCGTCTTATTTTTCTTTTCGTTTCTTTTCTTTCTTTTCTCCCTCGATAATTCGATTGCAATCATTATACAAGCTCTAAGATGTTTAACAGCGGCGGATCTGAGGACAAGGGGATCAACGAGATGTACAATTTCGGTAACCCCGACCCGTCTTCGACCAATCGTGCCGCCACGGACAACACCGGCGCCAACATGGGCACGTACAACTTTGGCGGTCAGAGTACGATGAATCGGCCGGAGAGCTCGTGGAACAATGCGGCGCCGGCCGCGGCACCGCAAGACATCCAGATCAACGTGCAGGACGACAGCTACAGCCCTCGTGAGGGCGCGGTCGAGAACACGTCCCCGGCGGGCGTACCGACGGGCCCGACCGCGTTCGGCAACGAGTACACAGGTGGCAACAACACCAACTACGGTCAGTACGCGGGGGGAGCCCCAGGGGCGCAGATCATGGTGAAGGCGGAGGATCCATCGAAAAAACACCACGACGGTGGCAAGAAGCACGTCGTGAAGGAGATTCTCGGGGTCGGCCACAAGAGCAAGAAGGGCAAAACAGACGAGGAGAAGCAGCAGATCGACCTCGAGCAGCGATGGAAGAATGCTCTCGCCGAGGAGCAGCGCTTGAACCAGGTGCAGGAAAAGATCTCACAGAACATGGCGTCCCCTGATGCCATCGCGCAGCCGGCAGACAACTTCCCGCCGCGCTTTCTGTGCATCCGCCCTTTCATGTATCACAGCTTCTCGACGGTCGTGCCGGAGAGACGTCTGTTTGTCAAGATAGCCTTCTGGAACTGGTTCGCGAGCTGCTTCGTGCTCCTCTTCAACATGATCGTGATGATTCTTATTGTGGCCATTAAGGACCGCTCAGACGCTAAATGGAAAATTTTAAATTTTAAGAAACCGTTGAATATTGTTCTCGCTGTTATTTACGTCTTGTTTGGTTTCATTCAATTTGTGACATGGTACTGGCGAATCTATCGAAATAATACAACGCGACGCGGCCCCGCCCAACTCGTGTGCCTCTGCTTCCTGATCATCAATCTTGGCTGGAACGTCTTTGACTTTATCGGCCCCGATAACTGCGGTGTGTGCGGCATTATGCTCTTAATTCGTTTGACCACAAAAGTGAAGCCGACAGGTCTCGTTGTCGTTCATGCCATCGTTACGGTGCTGTTCTTTGTGCAGATAGCCTTCACGGTGTATTTCATTGTCATGACCTTTATCTACTACCGCAAGGATTTGGCGTACCAGAGGGCACTCCGTGCACAGGCGGATCAGCACCTGCAGCAGCAGACACAGCAAAACAATAATAATATGAAACCAGTGAATCCGATGTAATAGTTTCGTATAAAAAAATATATATATCCCTTCGTAAGTAGTGGGAAAATAAATAAATAAATACATCAATCAAAAGGAAAAAAAAGGAAAAGCACGACGACAACAGTGAACCAAAAAAAGTTCTTTTTTCTTTTTTTTTCCTTTTCTTCTTCTTTCACTTCTAAATGCGTTTCCAAGAAATGATTACGGAGTCATTGACGGATCGTTTGCTCTTTATTCATTTTTTTCTCTTTTTCTTCTTTTTCTTCTTCTTTTTTTTTTTTGTTCCCTTTTGCCATTTTCATACCTTTGCATGCTATAATAAAGTTCTCGAAAAAAAAAAAAAAAAAGATATTAATTCATCAACAAATGAAGTTGCGCTGCGAAAAAATAAATAAATAAATGCATTAGAAAAAGAAAAAACAAACAAACAAACAAACAAACAAACATGTTGTCACTGGATGGAACAGGCGACCTGCAGCGTTATTTCGGTTAAAAGACGTCACCATTTGAATTATAACATTATGAGCGACAATTATATCAACAACAACTAAAACAACAACAAACTCTTTTTTTTTTTTCATGGATCCCCTCAAAAAATAGCAGTAAGATGATAAATGAATGGGTATTGAATTGCTCTTAATTTTATTTTCTCCCCCTTTTTTCTTTTTCACTCTTTCATCGAAAAGGAAACCTACAAGGAGCCCGTACTTGCACTGTTTGCATTTTGTTTGTAAACAATTCGTAATTACACTTCTTTTTTCATTTTTCTTTTCCTCACTATTTTTCTTTTTAAACTATTTCATCACGACTCGAACTTAACTGCCTACATAAATTGAACGTGCTATTTTTTAGCGGATTATTTCATAACGAACGAAAAAAACAAATTCCTTTACCTTTAGTAGAAGTAGCCTTAAAAAAAAAAAAAAGACAATCGTTGTTTTTTAATTTTTTCGGCTCCTAATTCCCAATGGCGTCGTCGTCGTCTTTGCAGCATGCTCTCATGAGTATTGAAAAGGCGTACTACTACGAGCCCGGCAGGATGGCGGAGGTGCACGCGGAGGAGGGCACCGTGAAGGCGGGGCAGCAAAACCTCTGCGGCAAGCCCATCTGCCTCGTCAGCGGCAACGGCAACCGCCCCCTCGCGGAGGCCGTCGCGCTGCTTTTAGGCATCCGCACGCACCAGACCGAGGTGACGCAGTACGCGAGCGGCGAGGTGAACGTGCGCATCAACGAGCCGGTGCTGGGCGCGAACGTCTACATCGTCCAGAGCACGACCGGCAACCGCGTCGTCGACGTGAACACGGCGTTGATGGAGCTGCTCATTCTGATCCGCAAGATGCGGCTGAGCAACGCCAAGCAGGTGACCGTCATCTGCCCGTTCTTCGCCTACGCGCGCCAGGACCGCCGCACCGAGCTGCGCGGCCCCATCTCCGCCTCCGCCGTCGCGCGCATGATCGTGCAGATGGGCGCCGACCGCGTGACGACGCTCGACCTCCACTCCAAGCAGATCCAGGGCTTCTTCGACAATGTGCCGCTCGACAATCTGTCCATGTCGCACGAGTTCGCGCGGTACGTGCGCGACCAGCCGTGGTTCCACCCGGAGCAGGCCGTCGTGGTGTCGCCCGATGCCGGCGGCGTCGAGCGCGCGCGCACCTTAGCGGATATCCTCGGCGTGGGCGGCATCGTCACCATCGTGAAGCGCCGCATCGCCGCGGGCAAGGTGGAGACGATGCAGACGGTCGGCGAGGTACGCGGCCTCAGCTGCATCATCGTGGACGACATGATCGACACGGGCGGCACGCTCGTGAAGGCGTGCGAGCTGCTGAAGGAATTGGGCGCCTCTCGCGTCTTCGCGTGCTGCACGCACGGCATTCTGACGGACCCGTGCACGGACCGCATTAACGGCTGCGACGCGCTGGAGGAGCTGGTGGTGTCCGACTCCATCCCGCAGGCGTTCCATCAGAAGAACATCCCCAAGCTGAAGGTGCTGACGGTGGCGCCGCTCATCGCGGCGGTGATTGACAAGTACATGCACGAGCAGAGTGTCAGCTCGCTATTTTCCGGACCGTTGAAGAGCAAGTAAATAGGCAGTTCAAACTAAAAAAAAAATAAATAAAACAAACAAAAAAAAAGTTGTTTTTTGTCCTTATCATTTGAAAAGATGGTTCTAAACAAACAAACAAAAATATATTCGCTCTAACTTAACTTGTTAAACAAAATGAACCCAAGCCAACAAAATAAAATTAGAAAAAAAAACTATAAAACAAAAAAAAATAAAAAAGAAAAGGAAAAGTGTTATTGGATCATATCTTATATGTACTGGTGTATTAGTGAACGACATATAATCCTTTTTTTTCTTCTCTTTTATTTTTAATTTTATTTTTATTTTGTCAGATCAAGGAAACAAAAACTCACAGCTGTTGTTTCATCCATATATTTTAGATTTTTGCTTCACTATTTTTATTTCGTTTATTTTTTCTTTTCTGTTTTTTAGAACTCAAAAGAGTTGTTATATATAGAATTATATATATCCCGTTGGATATTTTTATAGACTTGTAGCCCAATGAGCATTCTCCTCCTACGGGAGCTGGATGCGAAGAACCCCAAAGATGAAACGCTCCTTCATCTCTTCCAGCGCTGTCGAGAGCACGTGCAGCAGGTAAGCACCTACTTGCACACCCCCACGCACGTGGCCGTGACGACACAGAACGGCTTTGTGCAACTGATCGACACCTCGAGCGGCAGCTTCCGGCTCTTCTTGACCCACCTGCAGACGCTCATTCCATTAGACACCTCGCTGCGCTGCTTCTCCCTGGTGCCCAGCCTCTTCGCGGCGACGCAGCGGCACTACCTGCTCTACTCGCTCTCCTACTCGAACGAGCTGCTGCTGGCCAACTTCGAGACGGGGCAGGTGGAGGTGCTGGCGACCTTCACGACGCGGCCGAGCACGGTGACCTGCGACGGGGACTACATGGCGTGCGGGGAGGGCTGCGGGCAGGTGAGCGTGTGGCGCGCGAGCACGGCCACCGGCCAGCCGCGCTCGCTCTGGCGCCGCGCGGTACTGGAAGACACCATCACGCAGCTGCTCGTGCAGGACGCGTTTGTCATTTGCTGCGCGGCCGACTTCACCTGCAGCGTCGTCGCCGTGGAGAGCGGCGCCCCCGTCGCGCGCCTTGTGCACGAGCCGGACCAGGTCGCGGCGGTGCTGCCGCTGGACGCCCACGCGCTGGCGCTCTGCCTCCCCTCCCGCATCTCTGTCTACAGGCGCGAGAAGGACGGCAACAGCAGCAGCAGCAGCGGTGGGTACACGTGGGCCTACACGGGCGGCCTGCCGCTTGACACTCTCCTCGCCTGCGCGACCTGTCACGGGCCGTACATGGCGGCGGGCACTGCCTCCGGCGTGGTGCTGCTGCTGGAGTGCGCGGCCGCGACCGGCCACGTGCAGGAGCTCGTGCGCTTCGACGTCGGCTACGCGGTTGTCGCCCTGCAGCTATACGAAGACAACACGTTGCTGGTCGTGACAAGCGCCGGCGATGTCTGGAAATGGCCGCTGGAGGAGCTGCTTGCGTCCTCGGCGGAAGGTGCAGGGGAGGCGACGGCAGCCGAGGAGGAGGAGGAGGTAGAACAAGTGATGGGCGCACCACCACAGCCGACGCTGCCCACACAGCCCAACTCCTACATTGATGACAGCATGCAGCACGAGGCGGCAGCAGCGTCCTACCACAGCGATGACGGGACAGCAGAAGGGGAGGGCGATGAAAGAGAAGAGGAGGAGCACGATGCCATCTCAGCGCCTTCCACCGAAAAGGAAGAAGAAGAGGAAGAAGAAGGAGAGGAACACACTGTACAAGATGAGAATAGAGTAGCTTCCTATGCCAGCGGCGCGGTGCCGACAGTGCCCACCATGATGGAGCCATATACCTCCAATGAGCGAGCGTCCCATCCTCAGTCTTCACCAAAAGATAACATGGAGGAGGAGGAAGAGGAGGAGGAACAGGAGGGAAGCAGCGGCCGTGCCTCTGATGCTGTGCCAGAGAAGAAGAAGCCATCGCTGCCAGAGGAGGAGGCCGGTGAGACGGACGGAAGCGAAGAGCCGGACATCGTCGAGGTGGTCGAGAGCGCGGGGCCGCCGCCGCCGAACCCCCGCGAGGCTGCGGAGCTGCGCGCGCTGGAGAAGGAGCTCGGGCCCGCCCAGCCCATCCTTGGCCTGCGCCGCGGCCCGCGGATGGACCCCCACAAGATCATCGCCGTGCTGAGCGAGAGCGCGGCCAACGACCGGCTCCCCGCCCTCCCCGCCCCCGTCGAGGCGCAGAGCACACAGCTGCTGCTAGAGCAGCGGGAGGCGCTGCAGGGCGCCGCCTTCGACTACGACGCGTACAAGGCCGCCCACCCGCTTGAGGTGGAGGCGCTGCCGTACGAGCACCCGGTGCGCATGCCCGTGTACAGCCTGCAGGACCGCGTGTACGAGGCCGTGCCCAAGCTGTGCGACGGCGACGTGAGGCGCATCACGGGCGGGGAGGGGCAGCTGCAGCAGCAGCTGCAGGAGGAGGTGGCTGCGGGGGTGCCGCCGCAGAAGCTGGACGACCTCGCGGACGTCACGTACCCCAAGTTCGTGCGGCAGAAAGACCCGGCGCTGGAGGAGGAGCGGCAGCGCGGCGGCCCGGACATCTTCCAGCACGCGTGTGATGACCTCATTTATATGGTGCCGGACCCTTCGGCGACGGTGCTGTTTAATGAGTATCAGCTGAAGCCTTCTAGTACCCATGCGGTGTTGTTGCCGATGCCGCTTCCCCCAACGCCGTCTGTGTTTTGATCAGTCTTTTTTTTTTTTTTGTCCTTCATAGAGATATTATTCTTTTTTTAATTATATGTTTTTTTTTTTTTTTTAACACGTGCATACATTCATACATACGCGGATTTGCAATGGCGACCGCAAATACATTAGATGAAACAAAAATAACTACAATAACCGCAACACCATCAAAAGTAGCATTTTTTTTTCTATTCCATACAAAAGCACTGTGAGAACAATAGCAGCAGCTTAACTCTGAACTAATCGTATATTGACCTTTTTCCCTCTTTCTTTTCTTGTTTTTCTCTTCTTCTTTGTTGTAGTTGTCAGATAGAGCCTGACAAGTTAGATCATAAATAATTATTATAAAAACTAAAGCCAACTAATCCGATCTTTTTTCTCTTTTTCTAATTCTTTTTTTAGTTGCGTACGCCACACAATGGACCGGCTAGGAGACGCAAAGCCCGTCGTAGAGGCCGTATTCCGTCAGCGCCTCGAGGACGTCGTCACCGGCGAGATTGTCACCGAGATGGGTGGCAAGCACAAGGTAGCCAAGCCGCGGCTCTTGCTGCTGTGCCGCTCCATGTCCAGCGCCACCACCGCGTCCGGAACGCTCAACATTGTGTCCGTCGAGGACAACGGCCGCAAGGTGAAGATTAAACAAACGTTTGTAGTAGAGCGGCTCGCGGAAGTCTCGCATGATGGCGACTTCGACGCGACTTTTAATTTTGGGGCGAGCGGGATGCTGTCGGTTAGTTTTGAGTCGCACATTCAGCGCGAGATGTTCATTGCGGCCGTCCGTCGCATCCAAGGCTCGCTGCAGTCCGGCAAGCAGCAGGGTATGGCGGGCGGCCCGGTGCGCGGCGTGCTCACGGACAGCATCGGCGCCGCCGCGGAGGCCGACGCCGCCTCGCGCGTGCGCAAGCTGCGCCAAGAGAAGCGGCGTGTGTTTAGTCAGGAGGAAGAGCAGCACTTGATGAAATTCATGAACGCGAAGAGCTTCGATGATGTGCAGCGGTTCCAGGAGGTGCTGCTGCAGTGGCAGAAGGAGGCTGAGCTGCTGTCACTAGACTCTCTCGTCAAGTCCTCGCAGGTGTGGGGACAGGTGAAGGAGCAGGTGCAGGACCTCGTGGGCGAGGTGGAGGAACTAGAGAGCCGCATTGAGCACTACACGACCAATTTGCTGTCCAAAAAGGGCGTCATTCAGCAAATCGAGCACGAGAACAACACGCTGCAGCGACAGCAGCAAAACTTAGAAGAGCTGTATGTGATCCTGGCGGACCTGCGGGACCAGCTGAGCCTCACCCCAGCAGCGACAAACCTCCTCGTCCGACTGCGGACGGTGCCGGAGGAGTCGCTCGTTGGCTTCTTCTCCGAGGGCCAGACCGCCGCGACGCTCTCCGCCGCCATGAAGCAGATGCACAACGTGCTACACAACAAACAGCTCGTGACGGAGTTCCCCATCGCTGCCGTCTCAGAGCGGAAGGTCTTCTTTTTAGAACAGCGCCGCCTGATTGCGCTGCGCTCGCACTCGTACATCTTCTCCACCATCGGCGAGGTGGAGGCCAAGTACCTCAGTGACAAGACCCGCTTCAGCCACGGCAACACGCTGGTGTGGCGGCTGCACGATGAACTCTCTGTGAAGCTGCGCTCTGTCAGTGATATTCTGCTCGCCCTCCCGCGCATCGACATGGAGCGCTACACCCGCACCCAGCGCCGGTACTGCACCAGCATGCAGAAAATCTATACCCTTGAAATCTCGCACTTCCTCAAGTGCCTCAAGCGGAACATGAAGAAGACGAGCAAGTGGAAGGGCCCGTTTTTACTGGGCACCGGGGACTCCTTTGAGGAGGCGCTGACGGCGCGGATGGAGACGGCGCAGGCGGGCGAGACGCCGCGCATGTGGCGCGGCTCTCCCACCGCCTCGCCCGCCCTCACGCCCCGCATGTTCCGCTTCGACGACGACGCAGACAGCCACGCTGGCGGTGGCGGTGGCCATCACAGCCGCAGCAGCTCCTTGGGCGGAGCAGGAGGAGGCGGTGGTGGCAGCAGCACCGGGAGCAGCTCCAAAGGACAGTTGAGCATTGAGTTCCCATCGACGGCCAAGTTCCCTGGTGTCGACCTGTACGCGGACCCGACCGTGCTGCGCCGCCTGGACGCCAAAGGCGCCGCGTCCTCTGTGCACACGGGCATCAAATCCTTCTTCGGGTCCAACACGGGCGGCAACCTGCGCCCGGACCTGGCCATGGCGCTCGCCCTGCAGTCCGCGATGGTCGTGTTGCTGTACGAGGAGTCGCTGCTGGGCGACTGCTTCGGCATGCGCGAGGAGGAGAAGAAGGACGAGGACGACATCGTGCCGTTTGACTATCAGGAGTCCGAGCGTGCCTTCAACCAGGGCGACCGCGACCCCTCGGTGCCCTCCTTCAAACCGGAGGAGCACCTGCAGGAGAGCCTCATGGAGCTCTTCGGCGGCGACAAAGCGGGGCTCATCGCGGCCCCGACGGACAAGGCGGAGGACGTGCGGGGCCGCAACGTCAGCATCGCGCGGCCGCTGGACAACTTCCCGCACCGCTCCTTCGGCGCCGGCGGTGGTGGCGGCAGCCAGCTCGGCGGTGGCGCCAGCGATCTGCACGATGGGGACAAGCCGACGGCGGACCCGACCAAGACGACCGCGCACAAGCACCTCCAGCGGAACTACCTCGTGCAGGAAATGACCGACTTCGCCGTGTACATGATGGAGCGCTGCGACCGCCTCTACGCCATCCCTGCCCTCTGCATGGTGAAGGCGTACCGCAACCCGAACGCGGTGCCAGCGACCGCGAAGAGCGTCTTTTGCCAGAGCATCCTCGCCGAGATGGAAAAAGTGATTTCGACCGCCATGATGAAGTGCATTGCGGAGCAGACGGAGTCCATTGTGCGGTGCAAGCGCAAGTACCTCGTGAAGCCGACAGCGCTGCTCTACTGCTTTACCAAGATGCCGGCGTTTGTGCTGCGGATGGAGGCGGTGCACAACGCCCTCGCACCATACGTCGTTGATCGCACTGTGTACTCCTCGGCCGCCACGAGTCTCATTGATCAGTCCTTCGACGCGCTGGACCAGGTGACCAACATCAAGTCCATGGCGGGCGACAACGAGGAGAAGCTGAAGTTCCGTCAATCGCTACTGCAAAAGATTAACATTGCCTTTGACGGCGCCGAGAAGGACATTGGCTCGACCAAGAAGGCCTTCATACAACAGTACCGGCACCATGCTTTCTTTTGCGCCTTCTACGCCTCCCTCCCTCCTGGCAGCCACGCCGTGGATCTGCTCCACGATCACTACGAGTCTTCCAAGATGAAACGCGACCGCTACGAGGAGCTGTATCTGACGCGTGTGCTGTTTATTCACGACCTGCCTGTGTTCGGTGTCTTCGCTCTCTCCGCGGAGGATCTCTCCTCTACTTACAGCCAAGAGGAGCTGCGCCACCACCGCGCGCTCGCCCCGGAGACGGTGCAAAAAGTACTCGGCAAGCTTGAGAAGGAGCTCAGCAGCGGTATTCGCAGCAGCGCGATGCGCATTAAGAAACACTTTCTGCGCGACGTGGTGCCCAACAGCACCGAGGAGTCTTTTCACCGCACGCTGCTGCAGCGGACGTGGCAGCACTACTGCGCGCTGCTGGAGCAGAAGGTGGCCTTCTTAGATCAGCTGCTCAAGTGGCCCTTGTATAAGGATCTGCGCATGACGGTGTCGCGTGATGAGTTAAAAGCAATGCTCACGTCCTTTTAAAAACCAGTTTCATCTGCATTTTGTTTTTCTGAAGTTTGCCTTGCTTTGTTGCTTTTTCCCTTTTTTTTTTCTCTCTTCCATTTCAATTTCATTGATTCTTGCAGCGTGTATATATACAGTTACACTATACCTTTTGAGCAGCAAAAACAACAAGACAAAAATCAAGCTAAAACACACCCTTTAAAAAATGTTACTACTTACCTAATATAAAGTGCTGAAGTAGCATAGAAAAAAATTGTATATATCAAACTCTTTCCTTCTACTTTCTCTCATTAGTACTTACCCCTAGTTTATTAGATTCATACCCTTTTTTTAAAGACAGCGTTTTTCTTTCATTTTCTTAGTTTTTATATAACTAGAGTTATTTTTATCATTTTCGAACTTTCTTTATCTTCATTTCTTTTCTTTACACTAGATTTTGTTTTTCCTTGTTCCTTGTTTTTGTTGTTCTTCTACACGTTCATTTCATGGGGTCGCCTTCACCAGATGCGTGTGACCCCTATCTTCACCTGCGCTACGCGGAGGAGCCCAATAGTGTTTACTATGCTGCAGAACAGGTAGGAGGAGGAACAGCAGTTGGTGGTGGCGGTGGAGAGGGCAGCGGTAGCTGTGCCTTCTCCAATAACAAGGAGAACTCGGAGTGTTTCAACGGAGAGGAGGATAGGCTTTGTATCAACCGCAGGTCCGATAGTTTGTCGAAGTTTAGCGTCTACTTGGATGAGATCGCGCGACTACGGAAAGACCTACAAGGCGCGCAGGCGCTGGCGGAGCACCGCCTCCAGATGATCTTCGAGTTGCAGGACGTCGTGGCGGCCAAGGCGGACGGCAGCGGCGGTGGCGATGCACCACGAACCGAGCCAGATCCCTCCGCCCATGCTCACGGAGAGGAGAAGACACCTGCGGTGGTAGCAGCACCCGCAGCCGCAGCCGCTCACCGGCACGTAGACCCGTGCGAGCATACACTGGCTGCCCGTGCAGGCTCATCTTCCGCCGCGAGGGCATCACGACGGATGGCGCCATCTCTCACGCGTCTGGCACCTCCCACCGTCCCAGCGGTGACAGCTAAGAAGAACACCTCTACTACTACACGCAGCGTGAGCAGCGAGAAGGCAGAGGCATCCGCGTCCACGACGAGAGGGTCGGGGAGGCTGTCTGGGAGCGTGAAACCGAAGGAGCCACCAGCGACTAAGCACGCCCCACTATTATTGCCACGAGGGAAGCTAGCCACTGGTGGGGCAGCTACGAGTGGAACTGCCCCGGCCACAAGCGCGACCACCACCACCACCACCGGCACGAAGAGCGCGCTGAAGCTCCTCCCTCGCGCTGCGGTCAAGCACGTACCCAGCAGCACCACCACTACCACCGCTGCAGCTGCTGCTGCTGCTGCTGCTGCAGCTCCTGCACCGAGCCCACCCTCCGCTGCTAAAGCTGCAGGAGGAGAAGAGCCCCGGGCCCGCTCCACCGCCTCCGCCGCACGTTCCATCAAGGAGCGCGCACAGCTCGGCAAGAAGCGTCTGGTGCCTCGCACGACGCTGGAGGATGGTGGCGCAAAACCGCCCACCAGTGCCCGCAGCGACCACAGCGACGCCGACGGGCGAGGCAGCGGCAGCGGAGGGCCGCCCGTCCTCCGCAAGCTCAAGAGGCGCACGCCCTCTGCCCAGGCGCTGCTGCGCACCAGCAAGGATCCCGTCACCGGGCAGACGCTGCGGTCCGCTCGCACGACGGCAGCCACGCGGACACCGAGCGGCTGCAGTTTTGGCACGCCGACGAAAGGGCCAGCGGCGCCGTCGGCGGCCGCGCGCACGAGGTCCGCGACGGACAGCGGGGCTGGGCTGAAGCAGCCGCGCGTGGCTTCCAAAGGGGCGCACAAGCGGGAGGCGCTGCGCCCCGTCACGAACACGCTGAACCGTCCTGCTGAGACCACCTCCGCCACCACTAGCCCTAGCACTCCCAAAAACAAAAACAGTAACAGCGCCACGTGCGGGTCGGCACGCCTGCACACGTTGCAGGAGCGTTACGAGAACGCGCAGGTGTCGCTCGCCCTCCTGCGCGGGATGGTCCTGCGTGGGGATAGCGCGCTGCTGCGGGTGCTGACCCGCTGCAACAACTGCTCCGCCGCGCGCGCCGGCAGCCTGCTCACAGTGGCGCTGTCCACACTCCGGCGCATCCTCGTGGAGGCGCAGCCGGACCGCTTCCCCGCCAAGATGGCGGAAGGCAGCGTGTGGCAGCTCAGCTCGGAGGACCTGCGGCTGTTGGAGGTGGCGCCGCTGCCCGGCGTCGCGGCGGCGCTGCGCGAGGTGGTGGTCACGCACGACTGGCTGCGCTGGTCGAACCGTGCGCTCTTCTCCGGGCGGGGAGCCACCGGCCTCGCAACCACCAGCACGAGCACGAGCGGCAGCGGCACGGGCAGCACGGAGCTGGTGCTCAGCGGTGGGATCGAGCTGGCGCTGTTTGAGATTTATGTGAACTTGCATGTGCTGCTTACCGTCGCGCAGTCATTGTCTGTGGTAAAGCAGCTATCTAATTAGCAAGGCACATTTACACACTCTATCTCAAGTTTTATTATTATTACTGTTACTACTATTGATTATTAACTTATTATTTTTTAACAAAGCAAAGGCTCATCGTTCTTTTTTGTGTTTGGTAGCTTTTTTTTTTTTCTACTCGCTGTGTTTTCGTTCTTTTTTTGTTGATTTTCATTTTTTTGTTTTGTTTTTGCTATTCCCATCTATATATACCGCATTTTTGTATTTTTTTTTTCTTCTTCTTCTTCGTATCTTTCAGTGCGCTAGATATTTCCTAGATAGTAATTTTTTTTCTTCTACGTTTTGCATACAAGTGACTATTTTTCTTTTCTTTACACTGATTTTTGTGTACACTATTTTTTTGAAATTATTTTTATTTCCTGTTGTCATGGATGAACATTCTTTCGTTCTCGTCCTTCTCTCATTCTCTTTTCTCTTTGCACCTATGCGAAGCCAAAAAAAAAAAAAAAGAAAAGAAAAAAACTTTGTTAGATATAGTTCTATCATCGTTATCACCCCTTATAATAGTACATACCTATATATTTCTGTAACTAGCACAGCACAAAAATGGCGGAGGGAGGAACACCACCTGCGTTCCCAAACAGTAGCTTCTACGACCAGTTTGCCTCTCGCCCCCGACCCAAAAAACTGACCTGGAAGGCGCTCACCTTCACGCGCATGCAAGGCTACCTGGGCGCCTGCGGTGTGCTCGCTGCAAGCGGCTTCTTCCTCGGCCCTTGGCTGTGGGACCAGATCCAGGAGCTGATGGGCAACAACTTCGTGACGGTGGACGCGTCCGAGATGCCGCACATGTCGCCCGAGTGGTGGGAGAACGAGTGGCGCAAGATGAACCCCATCTGGCGCAAAGGGGAGTCGACTGATACCTTCTTTGAGGCGCCCTATCAGTTCATTCAGCAGCAGACAGGTCGTGACTTGCACTCCGCGGCTGCTTTTGTCGCCTCTGCGCCTCACGGCAGTAGTAAGCTTCATCGCCCCTCGTCGGGGTGGTGGCCATCCTTGTGGCCGTGGGGTCGCAGCAGTGATGGCTCTTCTTCTGCTGCTGCATCTGCCTCCCCCCGGCCGCAGGTGCTGGTGCCTCTCTGTGGAGACTCCCCCATCATGAAGACAATGGTCGAGCAAGGCTACGAGGTGGACGGCGTCGACTGCTCCGAGACAGCGATGCGCGCCGCTGTGCAGCGCACCGAGCGCGGCCTCAACCCTGCCCTCTTCCGCTACGTGCATCTGCATCATAAGGACTTCTTTTCGTCCGAGCTGTGGGAGGGCGCGCTGCGGCACAAGCAGTACGATGTTATCTACGAGCGTCAGGGGATGACCTCGGTCGAGCGCGACCGCCGCGGCGACTACGCCTATCTGCTGAAGCAGGCGCTGAAGGAGGATGGTGTGCTCTATGTGGAGGGCTGCTTCCGCACGGGGCGTGTCAAGGGGAACAAGCTGAAAGGCCCGCCGTATAGTCTTTCTAGAGCGGAGCTGGAGTATCTGTTTCCGTCCTCGCAGGGGTACTTTGTGCGTTGTGAGGAGCGCACGGATGCCATGAAGCTGCTGCGGCGCGAGGATAAGCTGCTGCGACGGGTGCCCAAGGAGCTGTACGTGACGCCGTTTCACTGTGTCGTGTTCGGTGAGAAGGCGGTGAATTTGGAGCTGCGCGCGGCTGCGCAGAAGCAAGCGGCGGCGGCGGCAGCAGCCACCAAATTGTGAAAACTGTTGAGAGAGAGCAGCGGCGCGTGTGTACAAGACACACATTGTTATTTACATATCTGAATACTTAACTCGAGGAAGACGACTGCGTCTTTCTTTTTCTTTTACTACACCTAATAATCAATAAATCACAACCAATAGAAAAAAACAAATAGTGATAATAAGAATCAAAAAAAGAGTTTTTATGAGCAACATCAACAACAGTAACAACGTAATGACGTGCTTCTCGTGCCCATCACAACTCTATCTTTCTCTCCCTCATCCTTTTTCTTCTTCCTCTGGGCATGCACAGTAACTAAAAAACAAAACGAGGAAACATACAAACACTTTTCTTTTTTCTTTGCTTTAAATAGAAATGCTCCGAAGCGGCTCGTGGTGCTCACGTGCAGAGACACGCCGATGCAGCGCTCATTTTTTTCGCCCCACTTTAGCCGCTTCCTTCTCTTCTTTTTCTTCTTCACATTCTAATTCTTTTTATAGTACTCCTTTCGCCAGCTGCCGCCGATGGCAGTCGACGACAGGCCACCAGGGCGTTGGCGGCGCACAGCCCTTGGCACCAGCCCTCCAACAGCAGCAGCAGGTAGGAGGAGGGCTAGCGGCGGCCCCGCACCGTCCCAGTCTCGTCCACAGCGGGCAGAACATCAGCGGCACCGAGATCGCCTTCCCCACCGCCCCCCGCGGCTCCCAGCTCGCCGCGCGCAACATCGCGACGGAGGCGCTGCAGATGAAGAAGATCCACCAGGAGCGCGGCAGCAACCCCATGCTCGCGCAGCAGGCCCGGCGCGTGCTCTTCGCGACGAGCATCAGCGGCCAGAATGTGGACGCGCGCACCGTCGCCGTGCTGTTGAACACCGCTGTGTACTTTGGCATGGAGAGCGACGCGCGGGTGGTGCGGGAGTGTCTGGACTACTGTCTGAAGAATGACAAGTACATCACGCTGGATATTTTGCCCATCGTCGTCACCGCCTGCGCGACGCTCAAGTCGAGAGACGCGCGCGAGGTGATCGAGCTGCAGGCCATCAAGGCCACCCGCAACGCGCGCTACCTGGACGCCAAAGGGGTCACCAACGTCCTCAGCGCCTTCTCCAAGACGAACATTAATCACGAGAAGATGTACGCGCTGCTGTCCAAGCGTGTGCAGACGCTGGCGCGCGTGGGCGAGTTCGAGGCGGCGCACCTCGTCATGCTCGCCAACGCCTTCTCCACCCTCCGCTATCGCGACCGCCACGTCTACGGCGCCATAGCGCGCCGCATGATGTCGCTGCGCGAGCGCGTGACGGTGCACGAGCTGGTGCCGCTCGTCGTAAGCTTCTCCAAGGCGGGCCTGCGTGACCAGAAGCTGAGCAAACGCTTTGCGAGCAAATGCATGGAGTACGTGGACAGCATGAACGCGGAGCAGGTAGCCGCCATGTTTAAGGCTTTTGCCTACTTCGGCATCCGCTACGACCAGCTCTTCGGCGTCCTCACCAACCGCGCCGTCGAGCTGATCGACGAGTTCAACGCGGAGCACATCAGCATCACCCTCGCCGCCTTCCAGCGCATCGGCATCAACAACCCGGAGCTCTTCGACAACCTCGCGGAGCGTGCGCTGGCGGTGGTGCAGGATCACGACGCGCGCAACATCTCCAAGACGGTGACGGCCCTCGCGCACTTTGGGCTCAAGGACGAGGAGCTCTTCCGCCGCCTCGCGTCGCATGCGGCCACCATCGCCGACCAGTTCGACGCGGTGGGCATTGTCAGCACCATGCACGCCTTCGCGCGGACGAACTTTTTGCAAGAGGACATGGTGATCGCGCTGTCGGAGCGCAGCGTGCATGTGTGCCGCTACCTCGACGCTGGCCAGGCGCGACGGCTGCTGTGGTCACTCGCCAAGTTCCAGGTGCGGGACCCGCGTATCCTCACACCGGTCTTCAACCGCTGCCTCGCGCTGCATCAGGACTTCTTCTCGGACCCGACGGGCAGCGAGGAGATGGAGGAGCTATTTGATGTGTATGGGCCCAACACGTGCCCGCCCCTGTATCAGCTGTACATGTCCAGAGGCGGGCAGATGTAAGTGGGGATGTGGTGGGTGGAGGGCTGCTAGAGCCTCTCTCTGTGTTCTTGATGTCTATTTTGTTCTCTTGTTCGCTTTACAAACAGAAATGAATATTTAATAAATAAAAAAAGCAACAACAACCACAGCATATGTTTATTCGTTTGTTACAACATCATCTCATTCTCTCTTTACGTATATTTATTTTTACCGAAGATTTGTTTTATGAATAGATGAACTCCATTTAACACACTTTTCCCCCTTCTCCCTTTTCTCTTTTTCTTCCTTTCAAGAAAACAAAAAACATTTTACATTAGAAATAACAAAATGAGCAATCCCAATAGTATACGCAACATTCTCTTAAAGAAAAAAGAGGGCGACGACAATGACACCCAAGGCGGAAAGCTCTCCATGCGCCGTCTCTTTCAACAAAAAAAAGAGCTCGAAGAAAAACGCCGCTACGGCCTCGCCCCTCTCGCCCAGGACACCGTCACCCATCAGGAGATCAGCACGAATGTGCCGTCGGCCATGACAGAGGCGCCGTGGTACTATGGTATCGAGGGGCCCACCCTCGCCCACCAGCGCAGCGACAAGGGTGAAGGCGGCGACCACCACCAGAGCGAACAGCTGGTGTACCAACCAGATGAGCTCAAGGACCTGGGGAAGGCAAGCACCTACGTCGCGGGCGCTTGCAAAAACTGCGGCTCGCGCACGCACAAGACGAAGGACTGCATCTACGCCAAGAAGAAGGTCGGCGCGGTGTACAGCGGCGTCGTGAGCGGGGCGGACTGGGAGCTGGTAGGGCAGGACGACAAGACAAAAAGGGCAAAGCCGCTCGCCACTTTTGACGGCGATGTCGGCGTGGACCTGATGAAGTCCGTGGACGCGGAGCTGCTGAAAGGCCCCAAGGCCGCGCCACAAAAGCGCTCCGCCACATCGACCGCTGAGACAGAGGACGAGGCCGAGAAGAAGAAGCGGAGCAAGTTGGACCTCTTCGCTGGCAAGACGGCACAACACGGTGGGCTCGAGATCAAGGAGGTGCCCAAGTACCTGCAGAACTTGGAGCTCGATGGCAGCGGCGGTAGCGGGGTCTACTTCGACCCCAAGACGGGCTCCATGCGCGGGAACCCAAATGAGCACGACCCCACCAAAGAGTTCCAAGGGGATCTCGCGCGATACCGGGCAGGAGACTATCATCACTATATAGAGGCGCAGCACCGCTTCTTGACCGGGCAGCGGCAGTCGTTTGTGGACTTTGCGCTGGACGAGGAGGTGGGGAGGGAGAAGGCACTGGCGGCGCAGCAGCGGCTGCAGGTGCCGGGCAGCACACCCGCAGAGACCACCACCACCACCAAAGCAAGTACAACTACGACTACTACTAGTGCTCCTGCTGTTACATCTACACAGGATGCAATCCTGCAAAGGCTGTATAAGACAGGGTCCGCCACTACTACGACAACAACAACCCACATCAACACTTCTTCCTCTCCCGTGGAAAAGATAACGTTATTTGCTACTACCACTACTGCTACTACTACTAGCAGAGAAGCCGATGCGTCCAAGAAAGCCTTGGCGGAAGTGGAGCAGATGCAACTGCAGGCAACCAAGAATAATCACTTGTTTCCGTTTGGGAGTTATTTTGATGTGAAGACGTTTTCTTGGGGTTACAAGTGCTGTCAGCGGTGCGGCCGCGACGCACCTTCGTGCATTGATGTGTAGTCCTACATTGGCCATGTACCTTCTTTTTTTTTTTTTTTTTTTTGCTTTATTATTATTACTATTGTATTATAACATTAAGAAACCAAAATATCACACAACCACAAAAAACACATAGCTTTTTTCTTGGAGTTTGAATGTACCTCTTTCTGTCTGTTTATATAATAATAGATGACACATTGCTCAT
This sequence comes from Strigomonas galati, assembly GCA_000482125.1. Lineage (NCBI taxonomy): Eukaryota > Euglenozoa > Kinetoplastea > Trypanosomatida > Trypanosomatidae > Strigomonas > Strigomonas galati. The sequence continues at coordinate 31,263 of AUXN01000018.1, forward strand.
TTTCTCTCCCTTTTCTCTCTCCTCACTTTTCTACTTTTCTGCTCAAAAGGAATTAGTTTTCATCTACCCTCGCTCATTTTTCTCTCTTTTTCTTTCTCTTTTCGCTCCCTCTCTCGCTCTCCATATACTTTTAAACATGTCCGCCGCCCCCGCCAAGGAGCATGACGTCACCCGCGTCCGCAAGCAGCTCGACAAAAAGGTAGAGAGCGCGATGAAGACCATGGCCAAGAACGACCCCTGGATCAACGTGGAGCTCGCGCGCCGCCGCATCAGCAGCCTTCTCCCGCCCACCATCGTCGTGAAGGGCCGCCCCATCCCCCACTCCAAGGCCCAGGTGCTCTACAAGTGCGACCACATGCGGCGGACCGGTGCCTACAAGGAGCGCGGCGGGCTCAACACGCTCATGTGCCTCACTCCGGAGGAGGTGAAGCGCGGCGTCATCGCGGCCTCGGCCGGCAACCACGCGCAGGCGCTGGCGTACCACGGCGGCCAGCTCGGCATCTCGGTCACCGTCGTGATGCCCAAGTCCGCCCCGATGGTGAAGGTGGAGAGCTGCCGCACCTTCGGCGCCAACGTGGTGCTCTCCGGCAACAACTTCACCGAGTCCAAGCAGGAGGCGGAGCGCCTCGCCAAGGAGAAGGGCTACCTCTACATCAACGGCTACGACCACCCGAACGTGATCAGCGGTGCCGGCACCTGCGGGCTCGAGATCTTGGATCAGGTGCCCGACGTTGAGGTCGTGGTCGTGCCCACCGGCGGCGGTGGCCTCATCGCTGGCGTCGCCCTCGCGATCAAGCGCCTCAAGCCCAACGTGAAGATCATCGGCGTGGAGTCGGAGGTCTGCCCGGACATCTCGCAGGCGCTCGAGCGTAACGAGCCGGTGCTGACGCCGCTGCGCGCCGGCAACACGCTCGCCGACGGTCTCGCCGTCGAGAAGATCGGCGAGAACGCCTTTGAGCTCATCAAGCAGTACGTGGACAAGGTCATCACCGTCCCCGAGTCCTACATCGCGCGGTCCATCCTGCACCTGCTCGAGGTGGAGAAGATGCTCGTCGAGGGCGCCGGCGCCACCGGCGTCGCGGGCATCATGTCCGGCCAGCTAGAGGCGGACCTCGTGGGTAAGAAGGTCGTCACCATCATCACCGGCGGCAACATCGATATTACCGTGCTGGGCCGTGTCATTGACTTGGGCCTCAAGGCCTCGGGCCGTCTCCACACCTTCGACGTCGCGATCCCGAACCACGTCGGCAGCCTCTCCCACATGGTCGACTGCCTCGCCAAGACGGGCGCGTCGGTCAAGACCATCTCGCAGGAGATGGCGCGTGTGTACGATGTGTTCCAATTAAATGTGCACCTGGAGGTGGAGACGATTAATGAAGAGCACTGGCAGCGCGTGGTGAAGCAGATGACGGATGCGGGCTACAAGCTGCTGGTGTACGAGCTGGGCGAGTCTCGTCCGGCCAAGCTTTGAAAAACATCAAACGAAAGAGAAGAAAGAAAGAAAGAACAATAATAATGAATAAAAACAACGTACAAGAACACTGAAAAAAAAAAAAATAATGTAAGAGTGGAGCAATTGTTTCTGTTCTTATTGCCTTCGTTTTTCAACATAGTTGAAATGAAGCGTGTTTGCGTACACATCCGCAAATATACATATATATTTATAATGTACGTATATATATATTTATTTATTATATGCCTTTCTACATATATGTGTGCATATGTACATACCTATTGCGATAGTGATAATTGTGCTACTTATTGTGATTGGAACTCAAATGTTAGCTAACATGATAAGTACACAATCATTATTTTATCAGAAAAAAAAAATATTATTGAAAAAAAAATAATTAATAACTGCCAGCGATTCAAAACTTTTAAACATAATTTAACATCGAAAACAAACTCACAAATTAAAAATGAAAAAAATAAATAAATATAAAAGCGAACGAAAAAGGAAAAAATAATAATAACTATATACTTACAACACTCAGTGAGAGCAGCAAAACATGATAGAGATTTAAGTCCCAAACATTTTGTCTCTTGTGCAAAACCAACTCTCAATAGTATTGAAAATGTCATGAAGATTTCCTTTTGTTCTGA